>JABUQX010014843.1:0-49224 GCA_015478945.1 Trachelipus rathkii
GAAATTTTTCCTCTTTTTTTGACATAAACAGAGATATGTCATCAAATCAGTCTGCTCGACGCAGAAAAAAGTTCATACAGACTTTTCCTCCTCTCAGCTTATCATTTCAGAGTAATTACAACCTTTTCCCGTGAGACCACGCGTAAAGAACTACGAGAGTTTTATTAGATGCCCGAAAATAATCCTGCGCTGGTGATCACTCACGATTTCTATGCGAGCAGGACATGATGTAAGAAGAAAGACGAAGACGAATCGAACTTTGCTTTTAAGCAATTTGTGCCGCCCCAGAGTTCGAGATTTTCATTAGAAATATATTATTATTATATATATAATTCTCTTATTATATATATATTATACTATATAATTAATATACTATATATATAATATATAATATATTATATATATATATACTAATTAAGTAGTATGTAACGTGATGTGTGCAGCGTAACCACATATCTGAAGGAATAACCGTGCTTGCGAAGCAAGATCTTCGGCCCAGATACGACACAGTTTAAGTAGGATTAAGCCCATACAAATTTCTGTAAGCATTTTTTTTTTTTTAAGCAATTTCGAACCAATTTTCAGCCGACAGAATTATCCGTTATCATTTTCGGTTTTGAGTTGTAATAGGGAGGAAAATAGCGTTTAAAGTAAACCAGGCCGACAGGTGCTATTTCCCTCAAAAAACACTGTTGGAAAAGTAACAGAAAGATAGGTTAGGATGGAACAGATAATGTTTTACCATATAATATATAGTATATATATAATATCATGATACTATCAATTTCTCTACTCTATCATCTATCTATTATCCTAATATATAATATAAAATAATATATGATCATATATAAATATAACTAAGATGGAGTATAATATATATATAAATATGTTTAAATGAAATTTTTATTTACATAGATGAGTAACGGATAGAAGATCCTCCAAGAGAGACTATCTGAGTAATTCAACTTTTTCAGACAGATGTTATATGCATTCTTGTAGTTTAGACCGCTCGGAAAGTCCGTTTTTTAGAGGTGAATTTATATTCGTTTGGGGCTGTGATTAAGTCGTTTTCGCCCCGTATTTTCCCCTTAAAAATTGGAGAAGACAATAAAGACGAAGGATTCCGGAATAGGGAGATGCGAAAAGATTGGATACTTTCTCAGGTTTTTTTAGATAAAGGTTTTCGAATATTTATTGGTCTCCGAAAAACATCGGAAGCAAAGGAAGCCACATCGATTTCGCAGCGGCAATCTATCGCATGTTTTAATTATTAATTATTATGAATCTCGAAAGGAACGATAACTAAACAGTAAAATCATTAGCTCTGTGAATGCTAATCGCGTTCGTAAAAAAGTACTCTTGTCGTAATTACATCATTATATGGTATTTGATGTTTCTTATCAACATGCGTCTCCTATATAAGGTTAATACGAGTTACCCGACGCCGTTGCTTTCATAATAAAAATGACTTAAGTAATATCGTACGATCTCATTCTGTTCTGAATGTCAATTGTCGTAATAGCGCTTTTTGAATAGTTAAGCTTATCACCTTTAAAGGAAGTAGACACATTTATATTAGGGATGATGTTTCCCATGTGTTTTTTACCTGAGTATCTAAAGTAATCCAAAGCGAGTCGTTGATTACGTTGCGAAAGTAGCCAGATGTACGATAACGTTGTTTTACCTAGTTTATAATAGTTAGCCGCTCCAATTCTTTAATATTTTAATATAAATTATAATAAAAAAAAACAACAACAACAAGTTTAAAAATAAAAATAGTTTAAAGCTTATTTCAATAAAAAGGAGACTCAAACGATTGAAAGCCTCTCCTAAAGCAGATAGATAAGGAATTTATACCGTTATTTTCCTACAGCGTAGTTTCAAAGATGTTCCGATGAACATGTTTTATGATAACATTTTTTGGATTTTTTTTTTGCTCTTATATAGAATATTAAGTGACAAAGTATCTATATTTTTTAGAGTTAGCTCTTCAAATGTGTTCCGATAACACGTTTTCACTATATATATAATTTTAGAATCTTTCCAATTTGGAACACTGTTTTTTTGCTCCTCCTGATTATTTCTTAAAATATCAAATTTAATTTAAAAATAACCTTATTTTTACTATTTGAGAAACTTTGGCCAAAGCGTTTAATTATCTTTTGTAGCATGCGAAGGAAGACCGAAAAATTTAGTTTTTGAACTTAAAGCATAAGTTTTGTTTATATTACTAAGATTAATCCGCATTAGCTTTAGCTCAATGTCGCTAATTTTTTTTATTTTTTTACAACATAAATGTGTTTCAATCAGTAAGTTGACATCCAATTTTTAAAAATTAAAAAAATAGGAATAACAAAATAAAAAAAGTAATAACTTTTTTTTATATAGAAAAAAAAATAATAAGAAATAAGCTAGCTTTATATTCAATTTTTGCACAGCGTCCGTTGTTGTAAGTTTTTACAGTTTTCTAGCAACTTTTAAAGAAGAAGCTTTTTAGCTTCATTTTTTTACAAGTTAGTTTTAATTTAGCTTATTTTTTTTAATTTTTTTAGAAAAAATATTTCTTTAGCATCACGCGCTACGAGTTTACATTAGTCAGTAACTGCTTTTTTTAACAAACCATTTAACTTTAATGTTTACCGCTTTGGTTTTATAATTAATCTAAACAGCTTTATGCCGATCATTGATTGAATTCTGCGGACCATATTAATTATAGAAAAACTAACTTTGTTTTATTAAGTATTGATCAAATATTTTCTTTTGAATAGTTGATATCAATTTCGCGATATTAACATTATTGGTACATTTGCTTTATTTACATGATAAAACATAAATTTCACAACGTAAAAGTAACAATTAAAAACGCCCTCTAATAAAATAGTTTAAAAAACCCTTTCAACATCTTAAGAAAGAAAAGTCGTTTTTAGATAAGTGAACGCGGTTAAGAATAGAAATAGTTTCGACTACCGTGCACCACTGTATCCCTTACCCAAACTTTCTGAGATCTACACTACAGACATCCGCAAATCAGAATTTATACGTCTGAGTGACTAGTCACACAACTTATCTTGTTGCGTTATTCGCCATTTTGGTTTTTAAATCTGTATTCAGAGTTAGTCATTTATACTCTTCTGACAATAAGATTCTTGTTCTTATGTTCCAGAGATTTGTAATTTAACCATCCTCTTCATCCTTGAAGATGCATACTACCATGCGTCGAGTGTATTTGCTCAGGTATTTGTTCTTCCTTCGGACAGAATGGCGCACGTCTATTCATTAAAGTTGTCACAGTTCCTGAATCCGCTTCTAAAATAGTTTTGCCTGCTACCTCAGTCCTTTTAAATGCAAAACATATTTTTAAAATCACATGGTGTGGGCAATTTATGTTTACTAAAGCTTGTTACAATTCCAACAACCGCATTCTTTACTCATCTTCCCTAGATTTCAACTGCTCATACAAGAAAACATTTCATGGGATCAAAGCAGCCAAGCTCAGAAACATACAAATGCATATATGCCCTTAAAAGCCTCTTCCACTAAAACTAAACTCTTTGATTCAAGACGATAACCTTGGTTTTGTTAGCTTCGTATATGATAAATAAAATAATCTTCCCCGAACGTTCTAGGTGCAAAATAGATCGTGTCAGCTATGCAAACAAAACTCCCCTTGCCTTGTCGGCACGATGCCATGGAAATATCGAAGTTGCTCACAAAAATAGGAATAGCTCAAGCATAAATTCATGAGTGCCATGCAAGCAGTAAATTGGATGGTGGCGATTTTTGGTTCGGAGATGTAAATTTAAAGCGCGTCCTATGCCCAAAGCAAAGAAAATATACTTTCCTTCAAAGTTACTTTTACTACCAAACCCTTGTGTTCTATACAAAAGCATTGTTGTGTATATACAGACTATATAGAATCCATGTATATATATATATAGTAGTTTGTACATACATTCTTTTACCATTTCACATACTTTATTATCACATGTATATTTTTTCCCTCTGAAATATAAAAACAGGCAGTATATTATTTATGCGGGTGCATAAATCATATCCATGCCGCCAGAAGATACAACATGAAGTTTAGTGAAGGAAATTGATGTTTAATTTATACATATTATTGGTAACATACAGCGGGTGATGCCAAATTTAATTGAGGTTGATGAATAATGAAAAAGGTCATTTGAATATTCCTATATTTCATTCATTTTTATAATATAATAATAAATTGTTTTAATTGTTTTATATATTAAATTTATTATTCTTATTATAATTAATTTGCACATCTTTGTAATGAGTGCAATACAATTTTATATTTATTATATTTTATTATCATTAACTTTTATTAAATATATTCAATTTTCTTAATTTTGTAAATTTCTGATATATGATTTTAACTCCGCATTTTTGTACTTTACTGTAGAATTCATTTATTCTGAAATTCTGTTGTTTGTAACATGGTTTGTGGGCATTGGTTCACCTGTGCGAATTTAGCCTTGTTGGATTTGGTCCATGTTGGACAATTTGTTGTTGCAAGTGAATGTTCACGAGGTTCTTAAATTGCTTCCAAATAAAGCGGTAAAAGGCAAATTACTTTTTCAAGTATCCGTTAAAAGATTGGTGTCGCGAGAGGCACAGAAAGCTGGCAGCAATCGACATATATATATATATAATATATATTAATATATATAATTATATAGATATAGTATATATATGAGTATATATTTATATATAATAATATAGTATATATAATATACATTTAGGGGCTTCGAGCCGACGGGGAAGCATAGGGGGACGTTTTCATACCCTAGGGGAGGCGAAGTGAAACCCCGCCGACACCCAAATCCAAAGAATCGGGGTTCCTGGACCCTCCCGTATGGGGGAAATATGCCTACCCCCGTCGTTCTCTCAGAAAGCCGAAGACCCGCTCCTGCCATCTTCTCGGTCAACCTTGGGTATTCTTTAGTTTTAAACACCACCCAACATTAAAGGCCAACGTAAGATTACGTTAATTTATTATTCTACATTTTATTCACTTTTTTTATAAAACTAAATTTTTTTTTTTTTTTTTTTTTTAAAGTTTTCAAAACTTAAAATTTTGTTATGCATCTTAAAATAATGTATTCCTTTTTACTGTAGCATTAATAGTTTTTAAGATACATATGACGGCTAATCGAAACGCTGACCGTACTTGTAATAATGGCAAATAATAATAAGCCCTTATCTGCAAGGCAATTATCAAAGGCCATTCATGAGTTAGATCTTGACGATGAATTTCTTTGTGATATTGAGTGTGATGAATCTGAAAAGTCGGATAGTGAAAGTGATCCTAGTGATGATGATCCCTTTGATAATGATAATGATTCTATACCATTGTCATCTAATAGCGAAGATAACGAAGTTGATTTCCAGTGGTCTGATTCTGCTCTGGTGGACAGAAGTCCTTATCCTTTTACTTCTAATTCTGGTGTCAAAATTCATTTAGAAGAACCAAAAGGTCCTATAATGATTTTTGAATCGTTCTTTGAAGGGGGATATTATTTGCAATATAGTTGGAGAGACAAACAAATATGCTGAAAAGGTAATCGAAGAAAAACGTAGGTCAGGAAAAATGAGAAGGAAAAGTCGTGACCTTCTGTGGAAGCCTACAAATGAAGAGGAGATGAGGGTGTTTAATTTGTTTATTGCTCTAGTTATTATTCTTCAAGGAATCATGCAGAAACCTAATATAGATTTTTACCATTCAACAAATCCTCTTTTGCATACTCCTATTTTTGGAACAATAATTGCTAGAGATAGGTTTAAGCTAATTCTCAATTATTTACATTTTTCATCTGAAGAAAACTCAAATGATCCACAATATAAGTTTAGGAAAATCCTGGAACTCTTTGTGAGTAAATTTAAAACAAGTTATATCCCTGAACAAAATATATCAATTGACGAATCTCTCCTTCTATGGAAAGGGAGACTACGATGGAAGAGATATATTCCCTTAAAACGAGCGCTATTGGTATGGAGACTATATACTTGCCGTAAGTCTAAATCTGGATGATGTGGAATAGTTGCGGTAATATACAGAAGTGGAGATCAGACTCAATGTGTATTCCACCCAGCCTTCGAATGATCTGACAAAGTCTTCTAAGATTGTTCTTCATCTATGTGAACCTCTCATCGATAAGGGATATTGTATAGGAATGGACAACTTTTATGCATCCCCGAATTATTCAAAATTTTGACTTCAAGAGCCACTGAGCAGTTGGCACTGTTCGATTTAAAAGAAAAGGATTGTCACCACTGGTGTGCAGTAAGAAGTTCAAAAAATTAGAAAAATATGAACAGTTCTTTGGAAAAATCATGCATCTTAAATGGAAAGATAAAAAATACGTTAACATGGCTAAGCACACTATGGAGAGTGTTACCGTAGCTGGTAAAGAATGTCTTAAACCTACTGTATGCATAAAATATAAAAAAGATCATATGGCTGGTGTAGATTTAATGGATCAGATTACATCTGCAGCTTCCATGATACGAAAAGGACTAAAAAAAATATTACAAAAAGTTATTTTTTAGTATTGCCGAAATATGCATTCAAAACTGCCACTGTATATACAAAAAAAATAATGGTAAGAAAACACTCCTGGAATTTAAATTACAACTAATAGATGAGATATTGAAAAAACACCCTTGAAAGTTTATTGGTCACGCAAAAGATCTGCAGTTACTTTAGGAGAAAACCCATGCCGTCTAACAGGTAGACACTTTCCTAAGCACATCAAAGATAATGCTGAAATAAAAAATGGCCAAAGAAGATGTAAATACTGTGCTCTTCAAAAGAAAGTTAGAAAAACAGTTTATTCATGTAATATTTGTGAAGTTCCCTTTTGTATCATTTCATGCTTCACACTATATCATACCGATGTAAAATTACCAGAGTAAGAGTCAGACAGAAATGAAATAAACAACTTAGAGGGTGGGTGGGTGGCAAACATACTCCCAAGTCACAAGTCTTGGGGACATCTAAATACATTCTAGATGTCAATGTGAGTGACACCCAAATATATATATATATTATAAATATAATAATTATATATTATATATATATATATATATATATTATATATTATATATAAATATATATATATAATATATTATAAAATAATAATATATATATATATATATATATAATATAATATATAATATATATATATATATATATATATATATATATTAACCAGACCAACGATGTCAATAAATTTATTGCAAAAAGGCTAATATTCTTGCAAACATTATATTTTTAGTAGAAAACGAAATACATGTTTGCGGAAAGCCTAAAATAAGGTTTACTCCGAAACGCTAGAATGCGGGAGGGCCTATAAAAAGGACGCAAGTGAACAACAAAAAAGCGGATGTCCTATTTTTAAATGAAATGAACAAGCGGCAGTCCTTTTTCTAGGCGATTTTAAAATTTGTAAGCTCTCTGAAAGACACTGCCGCTGAGAAGGCGTTAATAGTGCTATGGGGATAATAATCATGTTAGTTACGCGTGATTCCTACCAAAAGCCGATTCCACATGTTTTCGGTGGAACTTGCAATGGCTTTATTAGCTTACTTAGGCTTATTTCTTTAATTACTATATTATTATTTCATTTGCAATTATTTTACATTGATATAAACAATAATTTATAATTAAACTAATCTAATTAATTAATTCGTATATCATATTCTAGCAATCCACAACTGACTTCTCCTTGTGTGTATAATCGGTGAACAGAGAAAATCTTTCACTTTTTTCATAACATCATCTCTCTCTCTTGCAAGGTTGACTATTTAGCTTTCATGTTGTTTATTTGTTTTCCCTCAACCATTTGTAAATTTTATATATAGGGGATTAACGTAGAATTTATATTTTTTTGGCAATCTGTTCTTCAAGTGGAGATTTCCTGAATAGGACTTAGGACTTGCTAACGGAAGGATGAAGTTGGAAATATTTACTTTAATCTTGTTTTTATGGTTACTTCGTGAGTATTTTTTGTTATTAATGTTTTGAGACCCTTCGGCACAGAGCTTAGTTAGGGGATTTATTTTTTACCTTATTTTCCAGGTTTTCAGCATAGCTTTTCTCAGCATTGTATTTATTAGGATCCCTTTTATTTGTCCCTTTATATTGTACAGATTTTAGGGATTTGGTCTCATCCTTTTATTTCGCTTCAGTTTGTAAATTTCCGTTGGTATTGTTTCCTCAAGTGGAATATAGGCCTTGCAGTTTGTAAGAACTGTTAAGTTCTTTCAATCGTTATCTTGGATGTGATAAATCGGTAAATCTGTGGAAACAATATCTTATTCATAGGGACCGCTGATATATTTTGACTGTTCTACGAACTTTTTATTCTCGAATTTTGTCTCCGAGATTTGAAATTTGCAAACAATAAAACAATCAAACATCGAGTAATTTTTGCCAATATTTCCATTCTCTTACTATCAAGCCCGCGTTTTAGGATCAACGATAGTTGGAAGCAGATGATTACATTGTTTTCGTCATTTCACATCTGTTTATCTCTTACTTTCCTATCTTCAAAGGTAAACTTGAAAAAATATTGTCACCCGAGTTTAATTTTCATACTTTGCTAAATAACATATTTTTCTCACAGGGTGTTTAGTTTGTGAACTTGCTTAACAATACTAAATTTCCCTCCATTCTAAGGTGATCTTATCGATAGCCCTATCGCCTTAATCTGTAATAAATAGCTTGATATTCACCGCATAGAGCATATCTGTTCTAAGACGGTGATTACATCGATCACACTGAGTATTAAAAGTGGCTTGCAAAGTATACGTTCTAAGAAGGTGATCTCAACGATCGCACTATCGCCTTAACTTGTAATAAATAGCTTTGATGTTCACCGCATAGAACAATATGTTAGCAAATAGCCTGTAATAGAATAGGTTTGATGTCACAGTATCGACATATTTGTTCTAGACGGTGAATCCTACATGACTCACATAGGGGTTTTAGAAAAAATAGACCGCATAAAACATATCTGCTCTAAGACTGTGATCTAATCTCGATCACAACTGAGTACAAGTTGAAATATTTATTATTTAAATTAATTTTAATTATTATTATTATTATTATTATTATTATTATTATTATTATTATTATTATTATTATTAATATTATTATTATTATTATTATTATTATTATTATTATTATTATTATTATTGCTAAGAATATTCTGAGAAATATTAGCTCCAATGATATTGTTCATACAGCTGAAATGTTTGCACAGAAAGGTATGATGCTTCTTCGTCATTTGTACAAGTTTAAGCCTGGCTTCTTCTTGCATTCTAATTTGATGAAAGAAGGAGCACTATTTTATAATTATTTGGACAGCCTAAATTGGCCGCACAATTATAACACTCGAAATTTGAACCTTTTGAGGCATCCGTTCTCAAGGACAATGATTAAACAAAATTTTTGTAATAATGAAGCCATTTTGTTGTGGGACTCTTTACCAAGTCATGTTAGAGAAAATACAAATACTGCTAGCTTTAAGAAATGCTATAGGAATTAATCGACTTTTAAATGACTTTGATTATAACAGAGATTATTATTTATTATATTTTAAATACTCTCCTATGTGAGGCATATTCTAATGTAACTTATTGTACTTGTTGTTAATTAAAATTGTAAAGCTTTGCTGTTATATTCTAACTTAATAAATGGTAAATAATAAATGTTATTATTATTATTATTATTATTATTATTATTATTATTATTATTATTATTATTATTATTACTATTATTATTATTATTAATGGATTAGGAGAAATAGAGTAACGTCAATAACGAAAATAATAAAAATAAAATGGCAAAAACCTCTGAACATACAGAAATGAATTCAATGTTTTGGTTTGCTCCAAATATCTGACCCTGCAATATTCTGAGACAAAGTTCGGATCGCATATAATGCTCCAGTGCCAGTTGAGGGAAAGAATTCTACGAACAGAATCGGAATCAATAAAATGCTTCACGCACGCTCTTCATGATCAAGAGAATGAAGAATTCTCTCCGTCAACCCTCTGCCACACATCACGTAAGGTATTCTCAGATTTTACTGAAATTTTTTCTCACAATAGGTTAATAATTTTAATCAAACGTTACTTTTGGATATAAAACTCAATTATAATATTTATAATCTTAGTAATCATTTTATCTAGCTATAATATAACATTTAATATAAATATTATATATATTATAATATATAATTATACTATTATAATATATTATAATCCCTAATATATTATATATAATATATATTATATTATATAATATACTATAGTATATATATATGTATATATATAATATATATATATATATATATATACTACTATTAGACAACGCCTTACCCGCACATATCCGGAAAACTAAGATAGGTACCAAAAAAACTATAAAATATATGTAATCAGCGTAGGAAAATTTTAAATTTTGTATTGAAAAAATTTTTTTTTTTTTTTTTAATTTTTTTATATATATTTTATAATTTCCAAAACTACGATAGGTATAAAGAACTAATAGCAATAATGGCATAGAATCTAAACCAATTGTAATGAATAAAAGAAAAATATTTATTTTTATACAAATAAATATTTGGAATCAGCAAATATAAATTTTTTTTAAGGGGTCGAGCCGACGGTGGGGACAGAAGGGGGAACGAAGCTCCCCGAGTACCCCCGGGAACGGCGAAGATCCTCCGACTCTTTCTATCCTTTGCGGTTGTACTGGGGTATTCTTTTATTTAAAAAAAAAAAAAAAAAACTTTTTATGTCCATTTTTTTTTCATACACATTTCATACGCTGATTCTATACATATGCTCCTATTAGTTTTTCTGTACCGTATCTTAGTTTTGGAAGATATAAAAAAAAATAAACAGAAAATTTATAATTTTTTTTTCACTTTCCATCAATTTTCAACGGCTGAAATTGAGATTTCCATATATGTTATCCACAGTTTTCTTGTAACTATCTTAGTTTTCGAGAGGTATCAATATCATGCGGGTACTTCTTTAGTTTCACCATATACATATAAATTATTACCTATATATCTATTAATTCAATATCATCATATATATATATTATATTTATATATAAATTTGTTTTTAAGTCAGTAGTTATTATAGTATATATATAATAATATAATATGAGTAATATATATAGGTAGGTACAGCCAGAGTGTCACGGCGGAGAATTTCCAGATTTCCTATAGCTGGTAAATATTGTATAAATCAGGGAGCCATATCTATCTCTATAAATGCTCATGTCATGGGGCCGCCTAACCGGGTGGCCGGCTGTCGTATTATCGTGGGGAGTTACCTTAGCTGATGAGCTAATTTCTAAATATATCTGATATGTTGAAAAATGAAGGATGGTTGACGGATGTTTTCCCTAACATCATTTGATTGAAGATTGCATTATAAATATTGTCATCTGTTTATCATGGATTTTATAGGAATTAATATGTAATTTTGTAATTTCGATTTCAGTATATTTCAGGATTATCCCATTGAACAGCACGATTCGTGCTATCATCTTTATTTCAAGTGACATTTATAATACAAAGTTACAGGTATTAATCAGCGTGCTTACAATAAGTGGCCCCTTTACCAGCCTGATACATGCACGTCATCTCTGTAGAACAGACATTGTCGACGATCGGCATTCTTCTGGGCAGCCATCTAACTGAAACCACATGTAACTTAGATTTAACACGGGTACCCTCAAGGAGCACTCACGGAGCCACGGCTGTGTATGAAAGAAAAGCAGCTATCTTTTTTACTAATATGACTTTTATACTATATAGTGACTTGAGTCTCCGCAGGATTCACCGACTAACCCATTCGTGGATATATGATATGCTTTTGAGCTCAACCTTCAAATTGTAAACATGTTTATATATATATATAATATATATATAATATATATTATTTTATCCTCTATAGTAACAGTGTCATGCCGTCTTTTGTTTTCGGCGCAAGTCAGAGTGAACAACACCATAGGTAAGAGGCACGGCCAGTCTGAGGGGCTCAAATCATGTTCTTGCAAACATACATCCTTAGACAACCACTAATTCCTATTTGGATACCTCCTAGTAAATCAAGTTGCCCCTAAGATTTCCACTACTAAAGTTGTTATCGGATGTGCCATTATAACTGCCATGCAGACTTCCTCAAATAGGCGACTGGTGAAATTCGCACCATTGTCTGAAATAATCAACTGCGGAATTCCACAGAATGGAACGTTAGTTTGCACCTGAATAATTACATTAAATATTGTAATAAATAATTTCTATTAATCTTTTATGAGTGGATACCTCACACAACAGGTACATCTTGAAGCGGTTTATTAAAAGGTAAGTGGTATTGTATCTCCTTGCAATTAGGTAACTTAAAGAATATTCACATGAACTGCCTCAAACTTCATGGTAACGTCTTTAAAAACTCCGTAATTAGAACATGCCGGCTAACGTTTTATTTTTCGATAAGCAGCGCTAAGAGTGCGAATAAAGCTGCTCACTCTTTTTATTCATGTGTATGAAACACAATACTCAATTTTTATATCAAATGAGATGCCCTAATTCACTGCTATAATGTTACATTTATGTGATATTTCGTGTTACTTTAAGCACTACAATTATTCATAGGAGTAACATAAAAATCTCTTAGATTAGTTCAAAGAGATCAGTCTACTATCTTCTTTTATTAAAAAATATTAAAATAAATATATGCATCATCAGTTGTCAGATCCAAATGGGTAAGCATAAGGGTATGCGAGGTATGCGTCGCTTTACCGCAACTGGATGACCGTTCAACCTTTATATATATATATATAATATATTAATAGTATATAATATATATATATATTATATATTATTATAATATATATATAATATTTTAATATTGTATATATATATATTAATATATATATATAGTATATATTAATTATTAATTATATTAATATATTAATAGTATATTAATAATATATATATATATAATACCCATATTAATTGATGTATGTAGGGAGAATAAGAATTTAGCCCACATTATCGGTAATGTCCTGTACTTAGGTCGTAGTATAGGTGCGAGACTAAGGTAGACGTGGATGGTATAGTTATATTGAGGTATTGGGCTGCCCCACAACCACCATTTACCATCTCAATCTTAGCGAAGCCAATGTACGGTCGCACAGCAAGAAATTGAAGGCCGTGGAGGAGAGGATTGTAAGATGCGAGGGCGAGAGTGAGCCAGGTATGAGACCGGCCTTATATGCATAGTCCTATCTATAGTCGAACTAGAGAAATGTATCGAAGTGATATGAAGGGGTAACAAGCAATGAGAGAAATCCACGATATGTTATATGAATGGTGAAAGCACGTGAGATGCAAAGAAAGGAAACCGAGGATAGATAGAATTCAATTCGTAGTTAAGGAGCTTAAAGAGAGGACAAAAATAGTAGAAAAATTGGAAGGTAAGAGGGTTTGCAGTTAATAATGTTGTAGAGAAGGTTAAATGAGTGGTGTGGTTCAAATGTGTGTCGTCCTGGATGAGTGGAAAAAATAATCACAATGAGGTGGAGATAGGAGAAGTAAAGTATTTGGAGTCATTGTTGTATTGTGATGTAGAATGTTGTGGTGAGTTCGACAGTTGGAAGAGGAAGAGCGTGAGGTGGATGAGAGAAAGCTAGGAGGAGAGAACTCTTGGTTGTGTGATGAGGAGAGATACGCTAGAATTATGCTGTAGGAAGGTAATGTGTTACAGGAGATGATGTTAAGATATTTGATAGAAAGGGAGAAGTCAGTTTAATGGTTGAGAATGACTGATGATAGTCGAGGAACATGAGGAGTCAACTGTTGTAGAGAGATAGTATGGAATTATTATTAGGTAGTGATAAAAGAGAGTATACTCATGAAGATCTAAATGATGTTTTTGGTGGGAGGATAGGAGTGTGACTAGGAAAGCAGCTTCAGAGATTTGAGTGATGACGTGATGAGGTTTCTGAACAGGTGTTGGGTGGAGAAGTGAGAGAGATGCGCTTGGAGAGGGTGAATGGTGTGGGGAACTGAGGGGTCATCAGAATAAATATATCCTTATCCACGGAATGTATATAAGAGGTGTGATTAGGGGAGTGCTCCTGACAGAAAACGTAGAGATATGAGAATAGATATAAAGGAGGATAGACTTGAGAGAAATTTGTAAACTACGAGTGTCGAAGGAAGATATGATATTGAAATAGATAGGTTGTTAAATAAAAGTGACATATTAAGATTACATTTATATAAATAGAGACACATTTGGTGAAGAGAAGTTAATTCCGGTACATGAGAGTGAGTGCTAGAGATTAAGTGTAGTAGGTTAGAGATTACGCATCTATTTAATGTTGTGACAGTGTATAGAAAGATATTGATTTCAATGTATAATAGGAGCGATGGTGATATGTGAGACAGATAAAGAGGTAAAGTATTGATTCGCTTCACAATGTAGACTTATGGATTAGAGTATTAGAGTGCTATAATTTCAGTGGAGGGTGGTGTGTGTTACGCTGACACTAGGAAGGCATGTGTATCGGGAGAATCTATCTCATCGTGGGTTAGCGTGAGAGATTAATGTAAATGTTGGAAGGATCTAAGTTTAGTGAGGGGACGTGATAGGCTATGGATGAGAGGATATAGAGAAAATGGATCATAGCATACTGAATAGTAAGTAAGGAAGTAGAGTAATAGACACAAGATATAAAGAAAATCAGAAGAGGTAAAATGTGATACTCAGAGGTGAGATATAATAAGAGACTGGAGATGAGTATGGGCTAAGAGGGTAGTAGCGGTGCTCTCTGCTCCTATAGTGCAGCTTGGAATGAGACAATGTGTGTATTAATCATGGAATAGTGTGACAAATCTGGAACACAAGTACATGAAAAGGGTGGCATAATGAGTGTGTTTATGTAAGGAGTAGAGTGAGCAAGAGAGAATCAATTGGAGCTATATTGTCACACTTGAAAGTTATGTGTAGAATGTTGAGAGAATGTGGAGATGGGTGTGAAGCAGAGTTGGAGAAGGCATAGAGTTGGTGCTATGGAGATGTGTTGTAGCCCAAGCGGGAAAGCTTGGAGAGAACTTAAATTATGAGATATAAAATAGAAGTAGATGGACGGTAGAGAGATTAAAAATGGATACTATGGTTGTAACAAAAGGGAATAAGGTAGAGTAGAAATGTGATATTCGGAAAAGGTAAAGAGTGCTCTTGAGGAATGAGTAATATATAAAATGTAGGATAGATATAGAAAGGTAAAAAAAATCATAAGGAAGATGATACACGTTAGTGAGAGAAAAAAGGTAATGATGTGAAAAAGTGGTATGGAGATGTAACAGGAATAGATATGTAGAATGGGGCAGTACTGGCAGGGAGTGAATAAGAGGAGAGCAGATTCATCACTGGAAGGAGCGCGAAATAGCGTTTTTATAGAAAAAGGAAAAATTATAAAATAGGTGAAAAAGCTGTTTAGAATACATGAATAGAGGTGTGGGAGATAGGTAGCAATGCATATTTGTAAACTGGGAGAGAATGTTAATATGAAAACTGTGGCACCGGTAGTTGACTGGAGATATGATAAACTTCGAGAAGACTTTCTGAGAGTGACAATATTGAGCCAAGATCAGTAGAGACTCAGAAAAGGGAAGAGTGAGGAATATGTGTTGTATGTGAAATGTTCAGGCAAGAAACAGGAGACTGAGAGTGATTAGGAGGTGTGATATGTGATATGTATACGATGAGATTGAGAGAAAGATGGAATAAGGAAGGTAGAGATAGAAATGTAAACAGAAATGAGATAAAGTGTACTGGCGAGGAGGTATAGCGTAGGGTGATGTAAGGAAAATCACTCGGATGTGATGAAATGATCAATAAGAAGTGGGAGGGACGAAAGCAGTGTCTCCGAGAGTGAGTATCATGGAGTTGTGGGAGCAAGAGTTCTTCCGTTGGTAATATAGAGGATCCTATTTATGAGGGTGTATTTCCGAGGAGAGAAGTATGAGGAGAGGAGAAACAGTATAGTGAGTTGCCCTAACTATAGAAGCTCAGGAGAGGGAAGAATAGTGAGACCAGGAATGTGAGGAAGAGTTAACTCAGCTGAAGGAGAAGATGAGAAAGTTATATTTGCACTCTCTATGATAGAAGAAAGACATTGTGGAAAACATCCTAGCGGTAATGCCATGCAATGGATGTAGCGTGATCTAGGACAGAAGGTGATCATGATGGACAGAGCATTCAGGTGACTCGAGGACTGAATCGAGGCTAGAGTTGGTGAAGAAGCAAGGCCTGGGTGTCCTTAAAGGCGCACTAGTGCTAGAGGATGTGTGAATCAAATCTTTACATTGAAACAAAGGATTGAGAAAATAGGGAGACAATTAGATTTATAATGTGAAGGGTATGAGAGTGATGTGTGGTTGTGAGTAGATTGTGTAGGCATCTCGAGAGGTGGAGCGTATGATTAGGGTACAAATCTCAGAGATTGATCTCTATGACACCGTTGGAATAATAGATATATAAAAATAAAATAAATGTAGTGATAACTACTCTTCAATAAATCTATTATTGCAGCCATCAAAAGTATGTATGCCACTTACCGATCATGTGAGTACGGTCAGAGCGATGTGTGAGAGAATGACACTATAAGTGGATCTAAATCTCTCAGATCTGGATTTGAGTATAATAAGCGGAGTTGAAGTTACAATAGGGTTGTTGTTAAATTCTCATTTTTATGTTTATTATTAACAGTAAGTGATCAAAGGAATGGTTAAGAACAGTGCACCGCAGTTGTTGGTGGCAGGAAATGGTCTCTGACGATCCATTCGAATGCTATACGATAATAAGAGAAATCCGCATAGTGGGAATGCAGTCCCGCTATCCTCTATCTATATTATACTGCTGTAATTAGGATCCCTGCTTCCTCTCATTTGTGTGGCGAATTCTCAGAGAGATTTCTCAGAGGATTAGCTAAATCCTCAATGATTTGGATATATGTAGGATGTGCGTGCAATTAGGAGGCCGAGTGTCTCGTCACACACGAGTAAACAAGTATGATTTGTGTTGACATGTCAAGGTTAGGTTCTCTCTAGTGCAGTCTGAGAGGAAAGATTACCTCTCATATGTTGATAAGTTATGTAGATTGGTGAGTAAGAGCTCAGGAATACATGTAGTCTGAGTTTAATAATATTTCAGGTGTAATATATGTTGGTATAGATAGGGAACGGATGATGCAGAGTGTAGTATGAGATATAAAGTATGTAGATATGTGACTCAGGTAAAGTGCTGGTTAGCAATTTTAATAAATTACTGATTGTTGAGAATATGTAAAAGGGACTAGTCTGATGTGCTGGGTCTTACTATGATGAGGTTATAGATGATTATTCTTGATGTTATATGTATATAAGTGTGAGTAAGTATATGAGGTAGAGTGAAGACAGTATATGATGAGTCCTGGAAATAAGAAGAAATATATATCTATATAAAGTATCATAAATATGCGATCAGTATGGACAATCTTATAGGTATACGTGCTAGGGTTGATGAGAAGAATTGTAATAATAAGTAGAGGAATTGAACGTATATATTAGAGAGTTGTGTGGTTGTTAAAGGAAACGTGAAGATAACATAATCTCAGAGAACTATGCGAGAGCTATAATGTTAGAGATAGGTGATTAGGTCATGGTAGGATAAGAGAGTGATGTGTAGTATATCTTTGAATTCAAACTTGGTGGCTAATAGAGTAAACATACTCGTATCCGCGATGGCCGGTCTCGTCTCATGCTAAGCTCTCTGAAACTCACCGGCATCTGGCGACACATGAAGAAGAAAGCTCGCACTTCGATATGTCAGTAAATACTTCTAGAGAAGTTTCTAGGAGACATAGAAACGCTATGTGGAGTTTTTGGCAGAGGCGCACGATATATCACACAAGTATACTCATCATCTTTAAGATCGCGCGATATGGATGAATGCGGCGACGCTATTGTACGCGCAGATAACTCAGGTTGCTATATGAGTATCTCTTGACATCACCTCGGCCAAGTCTCATGATCAATATCTAAACTATAGTATAATCAGATATTACCATATATATATTAGCGGGGTCCTGTCTGAGCGTGAGGTGTAGTCTACTGAGTGAAGCTCATAGGAGTATGGATTTTATCTGAGTAAATAAATATGTGAGCGACGATATGAGTTATCTGCTAATTAATTAGTATACAGAGGGGTATAGTGCGGAGTAAGCTGTGAGCTTTCATTTCGAGATACTTTATTAGTTAAATATATCTCTTCACTCTACTACTTATATGAACTATATTTTAAGTGCATAAAATGAAAACAAAATAATATCCAGTCTTTAGGGTGAAAAAAAAGGATTTAGTAATTGAATATTATATATAATTATATATATATATTATTATATATATATATATAATATATATATATATATTTATATATATATATATATATTAATATAATAATATTATATATATATTATATTATTATTATTATATATATATACGAATGATACTTTGAGAAATTTAGAGTCACTTGAACCAAACTTAGAACCGTACGTTGCACTGATTCCAACAATGAAAGCATTTGCGGAATGCTTGTGGCAATACGCCAGAGTCCGGAGAGCAATGAAATTTCTAACGGAGAATAAAAACTGATTGTGGTTTTACAAGATATAGTTGAACAGCCTGTATAGAGGAAAATCTATTAGACAACATCGATGAACTTCATTCATTTATCACACGCACAAGATCATTAAAACTTTCATGCAAGTAACAAATATCGGCAGTATTGACTAAGTGAAAGGCTCTAGTATTTCTCACACAATATGACAGTATGGTAAAATGTTTTTTACTATCGACTAATTACACCTTTATTACGTCAAGGCTCCAGTTATTAACATTTTGTAAAAATTTTAAGCTATAAATGTACTATCTGAGTAGGAATTAGATTGTGGACTTTGACAAGATGCATAAATTTTATCATAAGTCGAAATAGTTGAATAATAATAATGATAGTGTTTAATAAACGAACTCGTGCGTCAATCTGTGCCATGTGTTTGCCACATTACTACTCTGGTCTCTAATTACTTTGAAGTTCTATTTAAAAATTATATATATACACACAGGATATAGAAGATTTAAAATGGTACTCTAAAACAGTGAGAAATAGTATATATAGCAGTTATATTCTAGACTAGACGATGAGCTGCGCCTGCTGCCGTCACCGCTGAAGAACTCGCCGAATATATACAAACTTCAACACGCCCAGTGTGGTCTTCCTGCCGAAAGGCAGTAGAAACATGAGCCACATATGTCGCGCAATAGTATTCGATGCAAACTGGAGGGAAAGTCAATCACATTTTATGGGAGAAACAGGGAAAAATAAAGAATAGCGTACTTCCGAATCCTCATCAAGCTGACAGGTTATTCTCTCAGGAAAAGAAGCTTGCTGGCCGGAACATGGCCGGACGATATAATTTGAGCACTAGTGAGGAAGTGTGGAGCGTGAGCTCACTTGATTCAGCCCATATTAGATCAAAGAGAGTGGATCAGTATCCTCCCTCGATAAGATAAGAAGAACATATTATACTCTATATAGTAATGTGTGGAGCGATTTTATACTGAGAATATATAACTCCTCTACTTAATTTGAATAAACACACTTTCCTATATCTCTCTCAATGAATGTAATTGGATTCTCCGCGCGATAAGACTTCTCTCGAACTATATTAACTTACTAATTACACTCTATATACTAGGGTTGCTTGCTTCACATATAAATATTTAATCTTTTTAATTCAAAACTTCAAAGAGTAAATTAACAAACGCATTCCTGCTAAGCTAACGCTCATGTAACTATATATTCACCTCGACATCCTCGCATCCGCATATACTACACAATCTATACTTATTAAGATTACCGCTATTTATATATACCGCATTACCTCACTCACGAATACCACATCCTCATCATCTTATTTAAGATCCTGCATTACTCACGCATCCGCAAACAGTATCAAAATTTTTGAATGCAATTCACTGGTCACATCACTTATATATAATATTAATAATATATATATTAATATATATATAAATATAAATATATATATATATAATTATATATAAATATATATATAATATATATATATATATATATATATAATATATATATATATATATATATATATAATTAATATATATAATCATTATATTAGAATAATATATAAACATTATTCTAATTATAGTATTAATATTTATTATGAAAAGTTAATGAGCCCTTGTATTAGGTTATATCATAATTCGTGGATATAAATTTCATTATAATTTTTAATTTTATATTAACTATTACTAATTATATTATTAGCTGAATTATTTACACTTACTATACGGATGTTTACTATTGTATATATGCTTGACGAACAAATACCCTCTATGTATAAACGTCGTTAACAGTTATATTTTGCACACACATAGCTATATCTGTGAGACACTATCTCATAAGAGGCATCCGATGTGCGTGCATCAATGTCTTTGTAATGCAAATCAGCAAGCACGCAAGATAGAACACTCTTGCAGTAGTACAATGAAATTTCATAAGGAGAATAAAACGAGTATAATATGTGATTAGTTATAAAGCACTTAGTTAAGTTGAGAGTTACACCTATTGTATATACTAGGAATATATTAATACTTTATTAGACCACTATCATATTCTGTGTATAATTCATTTACTTATACAGTTCCATCTAACTTGCGATATTTACACTACTTCTGTATTTTAACTACAAATTCTTTAAAGTTCACAATATTCCAAAGCTTTCGCCTCTTTGACGCGAGGCCTCTTCAAGTGGTGAATGAACGAGAAACAGGAGCCAAACTTTTTTGAAATGATATTATTGATTTTATAATCTGTTGGTTTCACTTATTTTTTGATAGAAATTATGTGTCCTTTCATTAGGTTGATTTGTATTGGGTCCAGGTTCACTTCCTCCTTTTGTTTATTGAAATTTTCTCAATTTATATGCAAATGATTCTATTTGTTTTCTTAAATTGGTATCCGAGGTGTTGAAATTTGGTTTTAAGTTTTTTATATTTACAGATGTGGTTGTATTGGTTACTATGATGTAAGAGCTGAATTTTAAATTATCCATTCATTCTATACCTCATATATTTGAGTGAACTGTGGTTATTTCTCATATGACAGTATACGGGTACGTAATTTTGTGTAGCTATGTAAATCAATTGTGAGAGTTTCGCCATAAGTACACCACTTATTACGTGAGAGAGTTAATTGCAACGACTAATGCATCGAAACGACTTTCAGAGAGTCGTTGATACACCTGGTTACGCATTAAATGATTCCTGGTTTTTTAATCTATGTATATTATGGAGATGGATTATATACTCATTTCTTTTTAAGTGAACTGTGACGAACAAATCTGCGACTTAGTGTCGAGTTTCATATTAGAGTTACAGATTTTTTCACCTTATAGAGTAAGTATTCTATTTATGTATACTAAGATCGTTCACGTAATAGTGAGATAGTGTTAAGTGGTGACTACGTAGAGAACTTGAGTGCCCTGACGTATTAGTGTCGAGACTTGAGCAAGGGTTGTTCGATGTGGAGACGATGCTGGTAAAATGGTCTCGTACTATTTAGCTTTTTTCCTAGCGTCCCAATGGTGTGCCCTAGCACACACTTATAAGAACGAAAATGAGGAATATAGTAAGAGGCAGTGTGGAGTGACACATGCAGCTGCGAACAAATAATGGGACATTATATGTGTTTCTGAGTGATTTTTAGGGTGAGAGGGCGAACATATCGCAAAGCGGGAGAGAATACAATCTATGCGCAATAGAAAGAGTGGCAGATTTTGATAGGCAGGAAAAATAAAAATATTAAGTGCCAGGAGCTTTGCGTGATGAAGACTGTGCCGAAAAGAGTGGCGTGGATACTCCAATTAGGCCATTTTTTAGAGGGAGATTGAGGGGACGGAGCTTTCTGAATGACAAAATCAAATTATCCTCCCGGGCAATGAGAAAAAATGATCTCACTATATGAAATGATGAAGGAGTGTGGGATATAATTGAGAGCTATATCCTAACTAGGATATCAATGTGTCCAGAAAGGGGAGTTTGTTATCTTGTGATTGTTCTACCATTTGGTGAATTGAATGTGTTGTTATGCGTTTATGAAATCCAAAATATTGAGTGGGGATTGGAGAGTGGTCTGTTCAGGAGGCCCTAAAGATTCTCCCGACTCATCAATATAAAGCGCAGGCACAAAAGTCGTCAAACATAACAATAAGATGTCAAACCTACTATCCACAGTGTAGAGTGGTGTGATGAGAAGAAGTGTGGGAAGTGAGATAACTGGGTGAGAAAGAGATTAATAAATAAGTGGGCGAGGATATTTTCATAGATGTCAGAAACTTAACTACACTAGTGGAAGGACACAAGAGAGAGGTGGTGTGCGAAAACATACGTGAACAACTAAACGAACGAGAAAGTGATGATTGCGAACAACAGGTTGAAGGTGAGGATACTTTAAGATACAAAACTGGAAGTGAATTTACCGATTGCTGATCACATTCTTAATACACTAACTCAAGCTAATCGACAAACAACTAGAAAGTACTGAGGATCTAATAAGATATGGAAATTGCACCCCTCTCTCTCGTGACTCACACTCGACACAACACGTAACATGATAAAACAACATCGAGTGAGAGTTGATAAGTAAATCACATACTGTGGGAATGTATGAAAGTAATAGTGAGAAGAAAGAGTAGAATGAAGAGAAAACGCGACCCATGGTATGACAGGAAATAATTATAATCGATTGATTAGAGCTGAAGACGTATTAAGCATTAGGATATCGATTAGAGTAACTGAGTTATGTGGAATAGCGTTCTAGAGACTATGACATATACTGTGAAAATAAATTTAGTAAAGTGAGATATAATTGTATGAGTCATGATCTGAGTTTAACGTGCATCTTTATAAATTCGATGAGTTAACTGAGGATTATTCGAATGTTTATCATATATATGAATGATTATACTCGTAGACTGTGGTTAGTAATAGAAAGATTATTAATCATAGTGACGCCATAGATAGTAGGATCCAGTGGAGCCTCTGAGTACCGATTAAAGAGTAATAAAGTGAATAGTATAGAGGAGGCGAAGTAAATCAAAGATAGATAGTCTTGAGCCGGATCTATCTACCAAATCGTAGAGAAATAAAGAAATTAGGTATACTGACTGCCTAACGTAAGACGGCCACACTCCGAGCGAGTGAATTACGCCATTATATTATCTCAGTATAACAATAATATAATATATAGTATTTAATAATATATATATATCACAGAATTATCGGAGATATATTAAATACTAAGAAAAAGTAAATGAAGACACTATATATCCAAGGAAAATATATAATATAAATAACTAGAAAATATACATTAAAATAAAATAAGTTTTTCGAATAAACTAAAATAAACTAATGAACAGATATATAATGATATGAGTTATAATAGATGTTATATATATATATATATATATATATATATATATAATATTAGGTAATGCTTGGAATGAGACACGATAATGTAATATAAAGTAGGAGAAGATAATAATTCAAATGAGTGAGCTGCATGAACTCCATATACAAAGAAATAATGATACAATAGAACAGATAGTGAACAGTAATAATGATTCAGATACAGGAAGCCATTATGAAGAAACAGAGGAACAAGGTGATGAGAGATTTTGAAAATGATTAGCTAGATATAGCGGCTCAGAATGCAGGAGGAAGAAGAGATACATTCCATATAATTATAGCTAATACTACATACTATACTACTCTAATAGTAGTAAAAGATATTTAATTAACTCACTAACATGAGAAATGATGAAAATAGGAATAATAAATATATAAATCAGATAATTGGATGAAAAGTGAGAGAGTGATAATTAATATTATATCACCGTGGAATATAGCAAACAGGGTAATTACGCAAGATTACTACCTGAGTAGATATAGCTACATAATATCTCTAGAAAGTGAACAGGTTATAATTATGCAAAGCAAGAGCATAACAGATTTGATGGAGGGAAACATATTTTGTGAGTAGAAAAAAATTTCATCATTGAATGAAAAGAAGGAAAAAAAACCGAGTCATGGAAATTTTAATAGAAGAGAGATCAATAGTACGAAGACTTAGAAAGAAATATCACTGATAAAAAGAATATACGATAAGGTAACCTCACAATTACAATGGTAGAAATAGAAATACAGGAAGCACAAATATATGATAAGAAAGTAAAGCAGAGCATTAAAATATATAATTATAAGAATATCGAGTAACAACACCAAATTAAATAAATATTCATAAGATATAATATAAATTTAATAAATAAGCATAAAAGCAAAAAGATTAGTGACTTCAATACAAGGAAATGAAAGAACAATAGAAAAAGACAAAAACAATAATGTTACCAAGACAATATATAGGAAAGTTCTATAGATAGTTGAGGGAGTATTAGAGAATATCAGGATAAAGTTTGATAACACCAGACTTCACCTGAGAGAGCGAGGAGTGAGATCCTGTGGATTGAGCAGTTATTATATAAGGCGAAGTTGAAGCCACTAGTATTGATATACTCAGCTAGTGCATATTTACTATAATAATATAGAAGTTTTCAGAGTCGAAAACAAAGATGGAGCCGTTAAAGTATCCGTCACACATTTGTGACGTTTCCATTTACTCAACTAATCTTGAAAGGGCGGAGACTATGACTTTTTACTTTGTAACATTTAAAATAAAAACATCATATATTTTAGTCTCCTATAAATCTAGTAACAGTTTGTTTGACAGATTTGGTTATATTAATAAAAAATTAACAGAGTCACTAAAGTATATAATAGATATTTAACAAAGAAGTTTTTAGAAAATATTGATGGACAGAAAACTCGGATTGTAACAAAAGGTGACAAATTCTGTTTTACTCAAGAATTGTTCATTATTATTGACATTTTATGTCAATGTATTTCTATATTAAATTATACATTTTTATTGAATGTAAATAGCATAATTATTTGTCTCCCAACTGAATAATACAAATACTATTCAACAAGTCGAAATTCTCTCAACATGAGATAAGAATATACGAGGAGAGAGACTATACTCAAATAGATAGAATATCAAAATAGACCACGAAGATCATGGTTAACTTTTGTAGTTTCGTTTAAGCAGGTAATCCTACGGAGTGGTATATTAAGTATAATTAAATAATAAATAAAATGATCCTATATTTAGACAGCATCAACACTGAGAAATAACATTTAAGCCTCAGATAATGTGACGATATAGACTTATAACGAGACACATTAATGACTTATATTCTAGCACTCATTTCAATGGAATCAACGTATAAGGTAAATAGCATATATTTCGTACTAAAATAAGTTAAATAAAATAATATGGAAAAAGAAAACTATCCTAACCCCAAGGGGGCTGTCTCGAGGGAGAGTGAGATAGCAAGATAATCACGTGTGAACAGGGGGACAGAAGAGCGGCAGTAACTCAAATGGGAGTAACGAATTAACCACAAGTATAAGTGAGTGATAGAGAGAGAGTGAGCACGAGAGGGATCATTCCACGCCGGAGTTGATCATCCATCCCCCACTCATATAGAGTCTGAAATGAGCTCGAGCTGATTCTATCTGTAGACACCCTCTCGATGCTTGCAGGGTGAGTGAGTGAGACATACTCAAGTCCTATGGATATAGACTAGTTCACGTGGTGATCACGAACATCGAAGAAGAGACACGAAGAGAACAAATCTCCGCGATTTTGACTTATTACTCTCTCGCGAGTGTGTGTACCGACTTGGGTAAATCTTCCATATAAATCTAATACACCAACAACCAAAAAAATATATATACCTAGACATAGAGTCAGTTATAGAAAGTACAAGACATGGTGACTAGTAGTAATGAAGATATATCATATCCGTGTGATTACAAATGGCCAGGTACTCGGACTAGATAAATGCGCGTTTACTCGTTGATATGTGAGATTGTAAGATGAAAAAGTGAATATATATCGTATAACAAAGTGATGGATATAAAAAAAACACAGAAATACAAAATTAAAAACTGACGGATCGACAGACACAGAGAGTATCTATATGAGGGTCATATACAACTTAGATAACATAATAAGTACACTACTAAGTATATTTCGGTGATATAGAATGAAAATGAAAAATAGAACATAAGAATTATGAAGGAAAATGTAGATGTGAAAAATGTATGAGAAGAGACTGAAACTAATATTGAAATCTGAAATTAAAATGTCAATTTAAGGTCGTAAAGCAGTTAAAGAACATTATTTTGGTCAGATATACCTACAGTACTATCTGAGTATGGGTTTTATTGGAATATATTGTAATTGGTTCCAAGTAGATTTTAAATACTAAACTTAGATATATAAGTGATACTGAAAGAAAAATCTCCACGCTACATAAAATTTAGAAATAAGAACTTTTTCAAATATAAAGGAAGTGAAATCACTTCCTATTTCACATCCAGTAACTTAGGAATATATAATTTTTAACTTACATAATATTAAAAAATAATATAAATATAAACATTATGTAAAATATACAATTTTTGAATATAATACAAATAAATACATTGTGTGGATTATAATACAATAAAATGCGCGCTGTTATGTGAGCTACTGATAAAAGGGAAAGGGAAGATATGAGACTGCGATATAAGCTCACGTTCTAAAAAAGAAATTTATCACTAGAAAGTATAGGGGTATGCTGCTTAACAAATATAAGCGAAAAACTTAGACACAAAGAATTCATTTTCACACCTTTCATCATGTATGAAAACACACTATAAGAAAACTTCAAAGGATAGGTCCAGTGGTATAGAGGCAAGAAAGCCAAGAAGAAAAAAAACATGAAAATAGTTGTTTATAAAAGTTTTAGCAGAGCAACAACTGTCTATATGTCATAGGAACTCACACACCTACTAATGATTAGTGTAGAGAAGTATAAGTATTTATTATTCGAAGATGAAAAATTACAGTATAGAGAAGAAATCACTTGACAGACTGCCTATATTATGACGAGAGAGTAAAGTATGATTGAATTTAAACTAAGTATAGGAGGAAACGACAAGAGAGAACTTAGACGACATTGAGCTAATAACAATTTGTGGTCTTAAGAGAAGATAGATGTAATAGAAAAGATCATATTATATCAATCACAAAGTATTGGTCTAGAGCAAAAGAGTGTAAGAGTAGTCATGTCACTCTCGAGAGGAAATCTCACAGGATTTATAGAGTCGACAATAAATAGTAGTTAATAGGTCACATAACTGTGAGCAATTCTCAACTTCTTACCATATCGAGTAGATTGAGAGATTTTCAACGAGGAGTCATATGAAAGTTAAATAAGGAAGTTACAATTATTAAAATAGAATGTTAATACATTCTAATTTTGCTCGAGAGTAGGATTCAAGTCGTGACTTAGACTTTGTGAAAATTGGTAAAATTTAATACACCTAAGGAGATCATCATATATATTAGAGTATAAAGACACAAGCTCACTCAATACGAGCTAATTCAAGAAGGAAAATAACCAGGTGACTCGCTTATACTACTATGGATGACAGTTGTCACTGGTAACCCGGATTGCCAGGTTTGAGGAGAAAGGAAAGTAAGGTTAAGGTGTTGAGATCTGGAGTAGAGGTAAACCGACATTATATAGCAGTTGCCCTCACGAAGTGTATCCTTAAGACATAACAATCGTATATGTGCGAGATAAGAAATTTAAGATTAGTGAATGTCAAAAGGCGAGTGAAAGAAAAAGGTGTCAATATTATTACTCTATATTAATTATTATTATTTAGATGATATAATTATTATTATTATTATTGATTACGATTATTTTGAATTGAATTATTAATAATTGCATATTATGAAATTAAGTGTAAAATGGTAAATGTAATAAGTGTATTTACTTAAACTTGATAAATTATATACTTCTATATTATTTACTAAGGAATATTGTGTGTGAATTGTATACTATAGAATATATGTAAGTTGCAGGTTTATATAGGTATTCAGTGCTATCCTTCTGTGGTTAATGTGAAAATATATAGGAGTAATGTGATAAGAGAATGATTATCGAGAATGATGAATACATAAGAGAATGTAATTGTATCAATTAACAGTTTAGGTTTGAGGAGAGTGACTAACTTTAGAAAAGGGGGGGGGTTGTAGAGTAATGTGCTCAATTGATAATTTACGTATCTAGAGCGTTCATAGATTATAATTAGTGAAAATGAGTTTATCTTATAGTGATGTAATGTAATAGAACTCTAATTAACTTGAGTTATTACATATCCATATGCATGTACTTTATAGTGAATCACATTATGGAGTGTGAGATTCTCGGGAGTGTCCTTGCAGTATTACTTTGGGTGCAACTCGTGTATATGATTAAATAGGAGTATCATTATAAAATATAGGAGTGAGAAAAAGGAAAAAAAAATTAAATATTTTTGATCGAGTGTAAGATGTTTGAATTGAATTATGTAAATCTTATAAATTCTATTTTGAGTGTGTGAAATTAATTTGTAATATAGTGAGTACCATATATGATTATTATTTAGCTGAGTGAGTGTAATTTATTTTTTATTTGAGTATAATAATATGTAGTTTGCTTGTCATTAATGTATGTATTATACTTATTGAGTTACACTTTATTGATTCTTCAATTCAAGGATGTTAGATCTTAACATGTGTAAATATGCCTGAAAACCATAATACCTCTCAGCTCGTCAACGAAAAGTTATGGTCATGACGTGTTGTTTCTACAAGGAGTGACCCTTTTTCGTACTGTTTGAATGGAGACAGAGAATGGAGTGGACAACCTCGAAATAGCTTATCCCTGAGTGGTGGCGAGAAGCGAGATAGCTCAGGATGGAGATATTTCTAATTTGCGATCAATTTTTTGCATTGCAACACTCTATTGTAACAATACTTGCACACCAAATCTACACACTTAATTCTCTCCGACAAACGCTGTGTGTGAGTATATCTCTATCCAGTCGATCTTGAAATAATCTTGGAGAAGTGTCCTTTATGCCTAAAATCGGGTATCGAGCCCAACCTGGAAAAGATGTGTGCATATATACGACTAGGTTGATTCCTTGTAGCACGCATGACGGCTCATTACAGTATAACTGAAAAACCGCATAATTCGACGGAGTGATAGGATAACTTCGGATTACGTCGTATCATGATTATATTTACTAGCCTATATCATACGGATTCTGAAATAATAACTAACGGTTTTTGAGATTCTGAGGTTGGCTTTTCACTGAATTGTAGGAGGGTATTACTTATGGTAAAGGGTACTCCTATCTACTCACCTTCTAACTGGATTATGTAGGGTATACTTGTGAGTTAATACTTACCCTCATAACCTATATCACTTAGGATCTGTAGATGTAGTGCTACTTATAGTAGTGACTTATATATATATATATAACGTACAACCTTATATATATATAAGTAGCACTATGTGAGGTACAGGCATATGTGTATATAATCATTGAAGTGTACTCCTAACCTATTCACTGGGCAAACAAAGGGAGTGCAAGTGTTAATTATATATTAATAGTTTTGATGACTATAGGTTCCATTATTTATTTAAACTTTACGAGATTTACCCGGTTGTGAAGGTTTGTGTGAACTAATTTGAGATATAATAACATTTTAATTTAACTACATTAGTAGCTAAATATTATGCAGAAATCTTTCCTCCTTTCTAAGATACAGTATATGAGTTCAAGGTTTATATATTGCCTAACATATATATATATAATATATATATGTATATATTTATAGTCTCACCCATGGAATGGGTTTGTCTTATATGTATGATAAATTAATATTATATTATTTATCTTATTTCCTAAAGAATTGTTGAAATATATATTAGAGAGTGATAGTTGCTGAGGTCTTATAATTCGAGATGCCTTATTCTTCTAATTTTTTGAAAGTAACATCGAGTGTAAATAATTATATATATATATATAGCAGAGATATATATAATTTATTATAAATAATTATCTTTAATATATAATTTATTTTAATTTATTATTTTTGGGGATTATATAAGTTAGAAGCCATAAGCCAGAGAGAGTAAGTTAATGACTTTATCATAAATATAGTGGCTAAAAGCGAAATTAAAACAAATATGGATTGCGTAGTTTAATTGACCCATTTGCCTCTTGTATCGAACTGTATAATCTCACTTCTATTGTGAGACTTTTACTATATATGTTAGTGTCGTTATGTGAAAATATAATATACTTGTATTACATATAAACTTGATGAGCTGACATGATATTATGTATTTTTTGGTCAAGCCCGCTCGATGTCTCCTGGAACGTCAGTCGTCCTCGCCGTAAGCCGATGATTATATGAACTCTCTACCGATAAAGTAACGTTGTTGTGTCTTAGTATAAATATTTTGTGTTGTGCGCGGATAGACACACTCATGTGATTATCACTTGACAATTTTATATTATATTATCATTATACTATATTATATATATATTATATATATTATATATTATATATATATATATATATATATATATATATATATATATATATTATATTATTAATATATATATAATATATATAATAATATATATATATATATTTATTAATACAGTATAAATCAACACATAACTACCTCATATGGTAGAGTGTAGGTAGGGGTGAGCTAGAAGCCCTATATCTTTATAAGAGTGATTATGAGGTGTACTCGTATTAATATCACGTTACCGAGCAGGACGATGACAAAGCGAAAGTCAAGAATTGCTCAGAAATTCTCCCACATCGATCAAATAGCTGAGTGAGATACACTGATGATCCTACTACATACTTTATAGAGTATCATATCACGTGACCATTTATTATTATTTTAAATAAATAAAATTAATATATATGTAAAAAATACTAAAAAAAAGATAATACATATTACAAAAACATTATTACATAAAAATATACATATATAAATATATATATACATATAATACAATTTAAATTACTATTATAATTTAAAGAAAATTTAATTATGCTAAAACATTTATATATTATAACAATATTAACATATTAATATTATCACTAATAATATATGTACTATTTTACTTATTTTTATAATAATTATTTATATGTATAATACCCAATAGGAAAAAATAGATTTATTTTCCCCCTTCACGTTATACTGAGATGTTTACTAACCTCTATTATCTACTAATACTTTTATCGGACACATTCACGCCATTGATAAAGTAACCATAATATTAATGTGAATAAATATTTATACATCATCTAAATATTGTTTAAGTATTATTTTTATTTTTCATGAAACGTATCCAGAAAAGACTTTAAGTTTCACCACTCACTTATTATAACATTATTACATTATCACCATTATACTTTATTCTTAATATGGTCCAATTAAATTTTCTAAAAAACATTGGAATACACGGACATAATTATATTAGGCGGCAATAGCTACAATAGTTGATGCTCGCCGACTCACACGATATAATATTTAGGGAGGTAGGAGTGAGCAGAATTACAAGGTGCATTCCAGACCCTTCGACTGCCCTCCTATTCCCCCAATAATATCGACGGAAAAGATGCTAGGAATATAGTATAAATTATGAAAAAATATTATTTTATCTTTACGAGTATAAAGACTTCACATATACGATTGGTCTTGGAAAACTAGATATAACACTTCACCTCTTAATACTCAATCTCATATATTTTAATTTCTTCAATTATAATTTTATTTTTTTTGAATATTTTAAATTTAATTCACATTAGAAATATTGTTAAAAGAATATGATTTTATAATTTGTGAGGCTTCCTCAGAACTACCAGATTACAAATGAAATAATATTTAATAAGATAAAATTTATATTTCTAAAATCCCGAATTTTCATTTTTTTTTACTATTAAAAGTTGTTTGAAGGTTAACTACTATTTTGAGTGAGAAATCAAAATTTAGTCTCTCTCTTCATCTCCCTACTGTAAATCATACACCTCTAGCTACGCCACTGATATATATATATATATAGTAAGTTCATCTCTCTATCTCTCCTTGCTACTCTCTCTCTCTAATCTCTCTCTCCCTCCTTCATTTCTTCTCAAATAATCTCTCTTAAAATATCAACTTTACTCTCTCTCTTCTAATTTCTTTTCTATTTATATATATACTTACCCTCTTCTACCTTCACTATCTATATCTCACTCTCTATCTTATATTACTATATAATACTATATGATAATATATATAATCTCTATCTATCATATATATATATATATGAATAAAATAATTTGAAAAAATAGTAAATATACTCCTCCACTGACTCTCGCTTTAAATTATAGTCCACTCCCTTTCGAATGTGTTTGCATTGCGAAACTGTTGTTCAATATTTTTGTTGTCGAAACCTATTTATATTCCAACTTGAGATACATGTTTGAATTTTTACACTGGTATACTCTCTATCCTCATACTCCCGCTGTAAGAACCACAGTAATGGTATAGTTACCTCTCTCTTCTCTCTTCAAATTCTCAAATAAATATTGTCTAAACCACTTCTTGACAGTCGTAGATCTAAATACATGAGTAGAAATATTTCATTTATCTTGTCAGTAAATTTGATGCAGTATCATCAGTAACTATCTCATAATCTTTCCGATATCTCACTCCTCTCTCTGCAGCTTTTATGAACTCTGTGATCCTAGTTACACAATGCTTCATCCTAAGCTGTTTACGGCTCATCTGCCGTACCAATCAAAACGTAGCTGTAAAGCAGAACAGTACACGAAATCATATTATCTATATAAATATTTCTCGATTTAGTTCTGTGATTTTTGAGGAGCTTTTCCTTTAGGTGAGTCACCTTATATATATATATTATACCTCCATTGGTAAAAGTATATCATTCACTATCAAAATTGACTGTCTTTTTAGATAAAATATTTTCATATATGTCATGTATATAACATATTCTGATCTGTAGTTAAACTCACGTTAGTTATAATACATATATATTAATATATCAGAAAAAAAATTTATCCTACTTATTTCTTTTTCTCTTAATTTATCTATAATTCTTTTTATTTCATTATTTTACTATAGCTATAGTGCCAACAATAATGGTCACTGTCAAAAACTATTAAATATTTCATAGCGTGTAGAAATAAGTGGTTTAATCACAAATAATTATAATATTCTCGAGATGTAAAGTGCTAACAATGTGAGCATAGCTGAATGCTATATACACTTATAATGTGACGATAAAACCAGAATTTGAGGAAAGCATTTATTAAGTCTAGGTATATAATATAAATTACAAAAAGTCATAACTCATATCTAAAATACCATTATATTAGAATACCATTGTATTGTACATAGAATAACATTATCTAACCGTTTAACTCAAAACGAAGAATCTAGTAGTTAAGTTTTCTTAATAAAAAGTAATTTAGAGCATATGAAGTGCAACTTACACACCAGAAGACTTAAGGGACTAGCTCATTACATTATATATATATATAAGCATAATAAACAACACATACTATAGCAGTTTGTAATATAGATGGTAACTAATAAACGCAATTGGCATATTGACGACAAGCACTCAAATATGCTCCACACACTGACATTACCTCACTCACGCGAGGTAAGCATTATAACTACCTGAGATATTATATATAATGATCTCAGCATCTCACAGCATTACCGCGCGGTAATGTTGCTGACGGTATAATGTTTATTGTGATCGTAAAATTTGTAGAATAAATTGATAAGGGATTATGATACATAAATGCCTTTAGAATATTGAGAGAAAAAGAAATTAATTAGTTGAGATTTCATTGTCATCCTTTTATGAAAGTTTATGTTTTGACTGTAATTTGTTGCACTTTCATTAAATTTATTCATAAATAGCTATTACCAACTCTACGTCCACTGAAATAAGTACATACTATACTTCATTAATGATGGAAAGAACTAATTAGTTGACGGATTTCTTGCTTTATGATACGTACCTAGTATTACGTATTCATTAAAAATTTTATTATTATCTCAAATTCGTTACATTGTTGTATCATGTTTGAAAAATGAGAAAAATTCAATACTTGAGGCATAGACAAACAAGTCGACTATTTGCAGAGAGAATTGTATCAAAATTTGAATATTTGCAAGAAATAGCTGATAACCTTACAGCCTTTTATAATGTTTATTTGAAAAAAATATAATAATGACTCGTGCTCTCCATCTATCCTTGCTTTCCGTATTTAACGGTGCTCTATGATGAGATACGATGCCTCTACTGTAATATATTAAAATCTCTTCGAGAGGAAATTAGTCTCATTTTTGAATATTGTTTACGATCCGCCATATTTTTTTTTGACAAATGGAAAATAGCTAAGATAAGCAATGTGATAGTGGTAGTAATAAGTACATTATAAAGGTAGGTGTTGGTAGTAAGTACTAATTAGATGAGGAACAAAACGACTTAAAATTGCCACAATAGTGAAATTAAAAAATACTTCGTCAATATTTTCCCTAATTAAATTTATTGTCGCAAGGTATACGAAACAAGCAAATGAAAATGTCACTCAAGATATAACAAGAAGGAAAGAGTTAAAAAAAGTACTTTCTGTAACATTGTTTACTTATATTGTCAAACGCTATAGTTAACAAACACCCCTTAAACTATTTTTATTTTATTTATATACACATAGCCACACCTATTATATCAGTAAAATACAGCATAATCTACAAAGATATCACAGATTTTAACCACCTATATCTATTCATAATGGAAACGTGTCAAGTAAATCACCATAACAGATTCACACCATAAAATTATTTATCAGAAAAGGAAAAGCAGTTGGTTATATAAGAAATGATCTATGTAAGCAATTTGCCATATAAACAAGTAAATGACCATGAAAGTAAATATAGATCATTGAAATAATGAGTGAGCCATACACGATAAACGATTAGATACATATGTGATCAAACAAGTTGGTGGAACAAGTCTAATAGCATGAAAATGTTTCTATATAATACAAGTACACGCTTTGAATAGTAATAACTCTTGCAAGAATATAAATACTTCCATCCTAACAGTCTTATCAATTATGACCATTCTCATATTAAAAGGAGAATCAAAAATGAAATTACATTAGACGTCAATCAATTCTTCTATCAGAGTAAATCAATGATAGTATTGGACACTAGAGAGTTTCTCTTCAGTATATGATGAAGAACACACGCCATTATATCTATAAAAGTGCAGTGAAATGATTGAAACATATCCAATGAGAAAACGTGAGCTTATAGATACAAATCAAATGTCAGATTGTCAATTCTAAGCTTGGTGGAATAGTAGTTAATAATTTAAATAGTATAATCACAATAATGCAATATGTTATATAACTTACTACAGCTTAAGTAAAGTCACATGTCAAAGGATTAATACCTATATATGGTCCTGTATTCCTCTCAAAACTTAGTTATCCAATGATAAGATTATTTAAGCAATGTCTTGCTATATATATTTTATGAATTAAAAGTTGTTCCTTAAATATATCTCTCAGCATGAAATGCCGAGACAAGGCAGAAAAGGCAGCAACAGAGGACAGAACCCACTCTTACTTAGGAGATAGTTCATCTCACTAATGACACCAACCCTTATTTATCTCTCTGGCCGTATTCTACATTTTCAAAGGTATTAGTCAATGAGCAAATAAGCATATAATAAATCATTGTGGAGCCGAGGAATTCCTCCTTTTCATTAGAGTATACTGGATTAGTGGCCGAGAGAATGACTCCGCTTGCACACTAGTGCCCGTTCCAATTATTGAAGTATATTGATGGTCCTACCACATTACCCACATACTCTTAGGTATATAACTTATATATATATATATATTTAATAGAAATATTTGATGTGATTAAAAACTCGAGTAATTATATATATATTATATTATATATATATTATATATATATTATAATATAATAATATTATAATATATATAATATATATTATTATATATTATATAATATATATTAATATATATAATATATTATATAATATATATATTATATATATATTTATATATATATATATTTACTGGTTATAAATATTGATTTTTTAATTTTTTTATTATCATATTGTAAAAACATGAGGAATCAAAGACATTACTTCTAGGTGAGAACAACATTACTTATAAAATAATATACATATTATATGAATATATTCAAATACGAAGAATGAAATAGAATATTTAAAATCTTTTACTCTAGAACTTAATATAAAGGATAAAGAATAATGAGTAGTTAAATATATAAATAAGATAAAAGAGAAAATATCTACTTGTTACAGCAAATGAAAATACCGATATGAAGTAAAAAATGTTGAAGAGTATTTTCATCCTTCAAAATGTTGGAGTGATTTGACTTTAAGACTAAGTGAGTTGATAAGTTTATTGCAGAAATGATAGTAACGGAATATTAGTATAATATTTGCGTCAATTCTTTCTGCCTCTTTCTTCACCTTTTTGATCCTCTTTCCCGAGTTAGAGTTAAGGGATGCTATAGAATGGTGTTTTGACTGTGATGAGTTTACAATGATTGAAAAAGCGAACTCCGGAAAAGAACAGATATAGATAAACGAGTGAATAAAAACGCAATCGAAAGAAACACGCCAGCCTTACCGCGCAAATCTCTCTTTCTAGTTATATCCCGAGTGCTAATTATAGTACATTTGTTTTAACGTGTAACTATCTATAGATAAATCTTAGTGTTATCATAAAATACAATAAATTAATAAAGAAATTATAACAAAGAATATAACAGTTTGAATAAATTTTAACAAGAATTAATATTAATTTACATATTGGTGGCCACTTTAGTTAGATCCACTGTCAGTTCACTGTGTTATTGTTATTTATCTCATATCTTATTCGAGTACTTATACTTACTGCATGTCTATAATAAATTAATATATAGTAATAATTTCCCAGAGATAAATTCATTTAGTATATATGAGTTGAGTATACAATGCAATTGGAAGAACGACACTCTAACGGAAAGAACTATTCAGTCTCATTCCTCGACAAGAGGATTGTTATAAAATATGAATACTCTCGAGTCACAATTGGAAACATCACTCGCCATAGCCAGCAGTACGCATTGCGTACAAAATATAGATGCAATGATAGCCGAGTTGACTCTGTGCAGGAACTCACACTAATATAATAATAATGGAAAGTGGAAGTTGATTAATTTACTAAAGAAATTTGAAATAGACATAATAGGTGTTCATAAGTTTAGCCTAAGTTAGAAAGTGAGGTTAGTCACAAAGGAAGTACTCTATACATATAATATATATATATCTCACACTATATATATATATACACTATTGCTTCTCACTTCAATCATTCAACTATGGCACAAAACGAATTAAAACAGATTCAAGAAAGACTTTGAATTAAGTACAATAATTAAGAGCTATTGTATACCATTATATATATGAATTTTCTACACGGTTGGAAATAGTTATATTTTCCTATTATGCTGAAAAGGACCTAATGGGTAATTATTAAATAGATAAGGATTATTTGTGACTATTAATATAAGTATATATATATACTAGCTTTAATCAACAGTCAAAAATATCCTTTAATAGGTTTATGATGTGTTGAAGCAATATTATCTATAATAGGTGATAACTGTATAAAAAATTTTCGGAGCATTTTGAAAGACATTACTAAAGTAAACATTCAGTGAATCTGACCTTCAATATTGTGATAACATCATACTATCACATTAAGTGAGAGAGTATGAGAGTGTTTTTGCCCCATTAAAACTCTACGAGTCTACGCTAATGCTTCCTTGTCAATTTTCCTGGTAATTTTTTTTCAAACTATTAAGTTCTGATTTCTTCATCTTTTTGATATAATTAACTACTTATGATTCCTTCATCTCTGAGTATATTTAATGAATTCCTGAATTAATGAGCAAATAGTGAGTGTGAGAAGTATAATTAAATTATTATGACTGAAATTATAAAAATTAATGAATGAATATTAATCATTCCCTCCTTGTAGGCACATGGCGAAATGAAAGACTGGAATGAATCATATACATTTCCCGATGTCATCATAATATTCTTGGAGCCCTCTAGTATATTATATATAATATGTGATAGTTTCTTCTTCTTACTTTTGTGTCTATATATATTATACGTGGTAAGTCAAGTAATATATATTTATATTAATAAATTTTCTAAACCTTTTCAGATGTACATAGTATGAGAATACTATTTAATTTAGTTGATTTTTGGTCATGATTATATCCTACAATTTAAAGCGTGATAAAAATAATTGTGTAAGTATTTATCTTCTTAATTAACATACCCAAGTTATGTGTAAGTGCTATTTATTAATTGTAAATATATCTTATAATGGTAGAATCTATAATTAGTCATAAATTCTTTTGAGTCTCAACTCTTATTAGTTATGTAGATATTTTTGATATTAGAATGATTGATTGATTAGTGTGAATAATGAATCAGTTAACAGAAATATGAAATATAATTAATTCTGAGTAAAGAAGAATGTGATTTATATATAGTAGTTAATATCTATTTTTAATTAGTATAAAAGTATGAAGTTGTGTGTGAGATTATTATAGAATAATAAGTATAATTGCATATTAAAATTTGGTACTTATTTCATTTATACGAAAAATTTAGCCATCTTGAAATTTATGTAACTAATTATTTATTTGATCTATTCATCTTATGCATAGTTGTATTGCTAAGTTATTATGAAAAATACTGAATTTTATTGTGCTTATAAATGACAGATGACAGTTAATGATGTTGATAGAGTTAACCCTTATACAACAGTTTCCATTCATCTCATAATCCTTTTATCTTTTTTATCATTAATTAATTATTGAAGAATGCAGACTTTTATTCCAACAAATTAGATGTATTTGCGCATCATAGGATGATTGGTAAGAAATATGAAATAATATATATATATATTGACCATGACAAGATTGGATGAATGTCTGGCTAACAAAATGTGATATATGGTGAGGTTGGGGTCTGGTTGATTTGTTGGGGTAGTCTTGTGTAAATCTATTTACTCAATCTTTATCAATTGAATAGGATTCCATAAAATCGGCTATATATAGACGCAAAACGTTGGTAAAATTCAATCTTTCGTTTTTATTATAAAATAGCAATACAATCCTTAGTCATGAGCAAAGTTATAATTATAATAATTAATAAATAATAAATATATATTTAAATATAATAAATATATAATAATTAAATAATAAAATAATAGATAAATAATATATTAATAATCAATAATAATAATTAATATATAATATATAATAATAATATAATAATATTAAATTATATATATATAAATTATAATAAAAGATTAATATATATAAAATAATAATATTAATTAATAATAATAAAATAATTATAATTAAAAATAAATATAATAAATAATTAATTAAATGTAAAATGTAATAATTAATTAATATTTTCAGAGATTAATATGATAAAATATAATATATAATATAATAATTAATATTAATAATAATATTAACATATATATAATAACGCTATAAAGTAAATAATATAAAACTATAAAATAATGTAATTTATTTAAATATAATTAATAGTTAAACTATATTTATGATAAAGCCAAATATGATACGTTAAATAAAATAATCTAAATTTAAAAAAGATATAGAGGTAACTATAGAAAAATATAATCTTATTTTCTTCAAATAAAGGTTGTACTAAATAATATATATAAATTATATAATAATCACCTGAAATTAAAAATAGTATATTAATAAAATAGCAAATATATAATTATTAAAGGAACATAATTACATATAGATATCAATGAGATAATTAATTATAGAAATATATTGAATTTATTAAAATTATTGTAAATATTAAGTATTTTTCATGTTTGGTAGCATATAATTTTAAAGTAATTAAATAAATAGAATATTATCATATAATAACTATATGAAAAGTTGTCTTTAAGTAAAAAATGAATAATAATTAATAATTAATATAAATAATATATATAAACTATATATAATTAAGATGTAAACAATGCTACGTAAACCTTTAGATCCATATCTCACTTAACTATCGCGATACTGTAATCTAGTCCGGATATTTACTTTAACTTTCATTACTACAATAAACTTGTTACTATATATCTTAATCGTATTTGTGAGCTATTTAAATAACAAGAAAGAAAATTTTAGATTTTCCGGTTCTATTTAAATATCTTACTACTTCTCACAAGACTGTTACATCTTTTCTTGTCAAGTTCAATAAAAACTAATTTTTTTATGCAAAGCAGGCTCATTGTCTTTTTGCAATTCGAGGACATTCAACCTATTCTCTTTATAGCTCTGGTAAGTTGATATTCATGATTTACTCTTGAACTCTCATCACTCTGTATATAGGTGTGTGATAAAGGAGGCCAAAACATTCAGTATTCTCAAAGATTTGGTGAGTAACCAGCTGATATTATGTAGATTAAACCTTAACATCAATTCAATATCCATAGTGTAAATGTACCTTTATATACTAATTCCATTAAAACTCTTATTTGATTATTATTATTAATTGAATTAACATGACGTCATTCTGTTTATATCATTTTCACATTCAAACGATATATCGAAATGTTAAATATCGATATTATTTTTTACAAGATGTTTTAACTACTTGATAGGTTTCCCAATTATCGACTGGTCTAGATCTATTTCGTCATTTACGGAATCATTTGCTTTATTATTCATGATATTAGTGTATCGCCAGTGCCCAATTTTTTCCTTTATCCTATATCGATATTTCTTTAATGTTATCATTTAAATATGTAAAACATTCGTATGTTTTATGGAGAAAGAGTGTGTTTTACCATTATTTTTACCAATAATAATAATAACAACCTTTCTTTTACAATTCCATTATTTGATATAGTATCCCACAGAAGATTTTTTTTATATAATTAGAAATCTAAATAGAAATCGATGAATTTTAAAGTGATAAGGGAAAAGTTTTGGTAGAGAAGCGCAATTAAAAAATCAAGTTTTTATAACGCTCTTTTCAGCTATATATGTTAAAAGTTGATATAACTTTCGTTCCTATTTTTAAGGAGACTTCTGGTGAAAATCGTAAGAAGAAGATTGTTCTAGATTAGTAAATTACTAAGTGAGTATATGATATATAACGAGAATATTACCATGGCCTTAAATCATTATAATATTATATATTATATATATATTAATAAATTATAATATATATAAATATTATAATAATATATATAATAATATTATATAAATATATATATATATATAATATATATATATTAATAATATTATATATATATATAATTTAGGTATAGAGGAGCGTGTCATAATAATTTGTGAGATAGGAAGCTAATAAAATAATATAAATAAAATTACGTTATATATAATATTGAGTGTTTTGATGGGAATTAGTAGGTGAGGTTTAAAAATGTGTCTATTATTGATATGTTAAATATATCTAATTTAAAGTGAGTTTTTCTCACTTATTCAGTTAACTTTATACTTTGGAGGGTAAAATATAAGTTTATGACTAGTTTCTTCGAATATTATTTAGATATGCATAATATGATAGATTTTTCACCTTAGATATAAAAGTGAGTTAATACATATAATAATTTACTCAAATACACATATCAAATTTTGAACACATAACTAAAAAGGGTTTATAAAAATGATCATCAAATAGATTCGTAAATCTCTGGGAAATATTTATATTTTTAATATTATCAGCCGTTTTCACGTACTTAGTATAATAAAATTATAAAAAAGGTATCTTACGGTTGGGTCCATACAATTATAGATATTTACAATGGTCTTAGAATTCGATGTCAAATATGCAGACTATTCTATATATCTATGTACTTTGACTTTTCATGGCTCTAAGTGAATATCCTATCATGTTATTCTCACATTGTAATATATTAATATATCGAATATGAACAAAAGCAGAAATATTTTACACCTACACAAAGGTCACATTCTATATTAGCTTAATTTGTATTTCATCGAACTCAATTGTAACAAGAAGTACGTCGTCATCGTTAACAAATAGTGCAGGAGATTTCACATACTTGAGTACTTATACAATTTACACTATCGTTCTCTCACCTGATGTAATACTCCTACATGAAATACATTAATACTAGGCTGTGAATCGAGTGAGAATTACTTTTGAAAGTTGGGCTCATACTCTCATGCAGACATATTATCTTATACTGAGTATCAGAAAATTTCGATCGAAGAGAGAGAACGATATCAAAAGTTCTACGGTTGGGCCATAATTAATATTTATCCAATGTGTCTTATTATGTGTATATGGACTCAATTTTCAATTAGTTACCAGTTTCCAAAAGAGAGATTAATCTAATCAGATAGAATTGGAAAGTCTGGAGGGGATATTCTCTTGAGAGCTGTTCCAAGATGGCTCACTTAACTAATAGTTATGGTAAGGGGACGTAAGTATGTATTGGCTCAATGATCTTCAATAGTGGGTAACTTGTTATGCTAAAAAGTATATATTATTATATTTATCTGAAGTAATACCCCTGTCTATTCCTTTCTATTAATTGATCTTCCGTAGACATAAAAGTTGTCTGAGTAAAGCATATCCTAATTGATACTATTAAATTAGTAGAACCACGATAATGAAACGTTGGATTTTATGATTGGCAATAAACATAATAATTCATGCTAAGAGTGCTAGCAGTACTTGTACATAAGTCACATAGCTTTAGAAATTCTATCACTCTATCACTACATTAATCTTGTAATCTGTATAGAATCGTTAATATCACATAAAAATAGATAATAGCATCTCATGGTGACTATATATACTTGATTTGTAGCACTAGTAAAATCAACTCTGAATCTACAGGTACAGACTATCACTATAATAAGCTTACATATAATACATCACATCATTTATAGAACTATTCTCAATCTCTATATGACTCATTCTACTTATATTATATATCACGTACATACCTTATTATATCACTTCTACACCATCTTCTTCTTTTTCGCATCTATATATAATAATATATAATGGTGTTCTGGATTTACGTATAACTATACATATTAGCAAGTTGACTGAAAGCAATAGTAATTGGTAAAATTATACTATAGTATTGTTCCGTACAACATAATCTTAAATGAGCTAACCTCGTATAGCTAAACTCTATCTACCATTTCAAGTTCAAATTTACACTACACACTAATCAGGAGTTGTATTCTACTACCATTCAATCACGAGAACCACCAAAATTACCTTCATCAGCTCGTAATCCTTCAACTTTTATTTCTTCTTTTTTTTTTCTTTGGCAAAGTTTAAGCATGTAGGACAGGCACTCCCAGATCATGTGAATGGAGTTGAATTAGCCTTCAAAATTCAAGTATTCATATTAATAAGTATTTGTAAATTACATAGGGTAGATGATCAACCTTTGACATTGTAATTTATTATAATGATAATGTAAGTGCCTATATTTTCAGATATCAGGTACATGGTAATTATAATATGGCCCAGTGGGCAGTGTCCCGCATATATGTATGCCTTCATCCATACTCTCTACTCATAATCATTCTTAGTATTTCATTACAGTTATTGTCTCATCTAATTCATTCATCATTTATGCATATTCTAATATTCTATATTTTATAATAATTTTTATACTTTGAAAATCCTTTAATAAAGAACCCATGTTACTTGAGGATTGAAGGAATGCGTCCCGTGAGGTTCATGAAACCTGTATATTAACGTATTTATCATGATATTATAAATATTACTTTACTCGAAATCAAGTTTTTTTACTGCATATTTACGTAAATACATTAGGGAAAAGACACGCCTTTTATATCGGATGTCCTGTAATTATAATTTAGGAATGTTTAACTAATTAATTAAGCCAGATTTAATATATTCACGTGATTTCTCGAGGCCAAAATATAGATCTCAGAGTTGCAGTGTTTGCAAGTCATCCATCGTGCTTTCCTCTCTAGGATGCGCCTGATCAGCTTCAATTTCTTCCACTGACTTCTTTAAATATTGTATTTAATAGCTACTGGCCTCAAATTTACCGAAATTCCTTTACTGAACACAAACGGCATATTTATTTTCCACCTAGCTACTGCATATATTCCAATCGCTAAAAGGACCTACTCGACACATTTACATATACACATGAGTTTGGGCCGTAAGTTTCGGGTTATAAATCCCTAGTTCTTATAAGCTCTATACTATTACTCGCTCCTACGGTGACATTTATGCCAATGCTTATAAAGGTCTTGACCGTAAGTTGGAGAAGTCAATTTAATTTATTATGCGATAATCACTCATTTTACTTCTCAGCTGTACTAAGCAAATAAGAATCTGGAAGGTAATAATATAGTACTACCCTATTATATAAGAGATTTTAGTGAAAACAGAATTATATAGGGTTATAATTTTTTTATATTTATTTTAGATTAATTATTTTTTCTTTAAAAACCACAATAAGCAAAATTATGGAAAATACATTAAATGATCTGTAGCATACGGCGATTTCATAATATTACAAATACAAATTTAAAGTGGAAACTTAAATACTGGAAATTCAACGGAAAAGAAAAAATAATACAATACAACATATAAGATTGAAATTATAAGAAAATTATAAATCGAGACAAGACTGAAATAAACTAATGTCAAATCACAAAGATCTGAAGAAAGAGGAAGGTTTTAGTTGTGTGGAAGATTACTCTCACATCTGGAGAAACTCCAGTCACTATTTCTTTAGGAACCAGTTACTCTAAATCAAAGAGGTAGTTTGGATCGTATCTTCTTTATAGAAATATTTTTTTATGGAACATGCTTGTACCTAGAGAAGTTGCTCTCCTAGAATATATCGTAAAGGGATATCTGAGGGGCCACCTTCAGGAATTGCAGTAGTTTTTAAATATTTTAGACTGTGTTGATAATATACAATTAGTGAATTGTGAACGAGGTTGTAAATTTTGAGTAAATAGAACTATCAATAAAATGATTAGGAAAGTACTTGGCTTATGAGGATGATATTTTAGATATAATAAATATATATATGTAATAATTACATTATAATTACTAATAAGTTAATTAACATGTTTTAAATGTTGTATATACTATATATAATATTCTCCCTATTAGAAAACTTATTGAATTATTAATTATTAACTTCGATTATAAGAATAATATAGGATCCTAAAAAATAATGAGTTATAATAATAATATATCTAAATACTGTAAATTAATTATAATATTTAATTATATTAATATTAAATTTTGTTTATAACTTACCATGGGTTTTTTTGTAAGCAATATGAAAAACATGCATCGTGAGTTTCATACAATATTCTATATAGTTATATAAAAATTATTCTCTAAATTCCATTTCATATTTAAGATCTAATCTTTTACTCCTAAGAGATTTTAATTCTAAATAAGTTGATGGAATTTCAGCGATTAATCGGTCATTCGTCATGCTGTCAGTCAATTGGCAAAAATCGGCATATTTTTTTTAAATCGTCATCGACAAATTTCAATCGTCATCGACAAATTCATAAAATATAACTTGCCTTATATCTTGATTAAATATTAATGAAATTTTTAGATATATAGAGAAAATAGGTGAGATATACAATCAATTTATACGCCTACATTTATAATAAAAAATTATTAAAAAGAAGAAAAATAGTCATGTGATACTTCAGAAAGTGAAAATGTGAAATGTTGGTAAATATGAACTTGATGTTTGAAAATTGGATATATAATTACAAAATAATTAATAAGATTCGAACATAATAAATAATAAGAGAAAGTTTGGGAAATAATGATATAATAACATATAATAATAATTAATTAATAGGAATATAAAGGTAAATTATATTACTAATTTAATTAATAAAAATAAAATTAACACTTTTTTCAAGTATCATATTATATAATTTGACTAAGCGAAAACTGCATATTTATGGATTATTTCATGGGCATTTAATTTGAATATAATATTATATAAATAATAAGTATATATAATATATTATATAGTATATATAATATATAATATCCAAACCATCCATAATAACATATGCTATGATATTGTATTGACAGTTTTAGTGCCTAATGGTTTCGCCTTTCTGTTTAATGCGTTCAATATCCACACTTATTCACTCATATCTCTCAGAGACAACACTTTTTACATTAATACATATCAATTAATCTTTTAAGTATTCCACAACCTCTTCCTAGGAATATACATTCATTAACAGACAGTTCCCTATCATTCCATTTTATTTACTCTCATATATCGATGGTGTAGGGAAGATAATAATATGTCCTCACATCGTATGTCTACGTTAGAAGGCGACTAAGGACGGTTGGTAGTTGGCCTGCCTACTACCGACTAATTCTTTTATGTCCAAAGGATTGCTAAATTCATTGCATTTCAGCTGAAGGTCGTGATCGCAGAGTTAAAAGACCGCCCTATATTACCTTATTCATTTACGGTCGAACAATGTGAATGAATCGTATCTTTAATATTGAGAAATAGTCAGAGGAATATACAAATGTTGAGATGAGTATGAAGGGTTAGAGGTTGATGGATGTTCTTTAGATAGGGAGCAAATTTGAATATGCATTTATCGCTGGGTAACATTCTGCAAAACAAAGGATGTAAAGGAAACTTAAGGATGCACACAAATGATGTGGCTGTGGTGTGGAAATGTGTTTGTGTAGTGCTGTGGAAAGGATTGATTCAGGGGGATAGAAGGATTTGCAATTGCGTCTCACACACTGTTAAGTTAAAGTTTATCAAATTGAGTAGCACTGATTATAGAGTGTGTCTCAGTCTTATACAGCTGTAAAAGCGTTATTACATTTATAGAATTTGAAATAATGAGTTCTATTATTATGTGTGATGTGACTATGATATCACATCTGAAGTGTATATTAGTTTTGAAAAAGTAGCAGATTTTATTCTGGGATAGATACTGAATAGAGTTCATTTGTGATGGGAGTGGAATAAAGAAGAATCAGTTCTAATTTGTCCACATGATTTCTGAGTCCCATATTCTAATGAGATTTTATTTAATTATTTATTATTATTTATATATATAACATAGTTCTCAATCTCACCTACTCACGGGCAGATAGCCCAATTAATCAAATAGAAAGGGATGTTAATGTTACATCTCAAATAGTTATCACCTTTCCTAAGAATGTCAAATATATTTTACGCATTATGAGCACTGACTTCATGGTCTTAAAGTGAATAGTTAGAGATTTAAAGTATATCATAGAAAGTGGAAATTTACACTGATAGATTGATGATAATTCCTTCGACAAATATAACGTTAATGGTGGATTATTAATGGAAAGAATGATGAAAGTGAAATGTCAACCATTAATTATTCCAGACTCAATATAATACAAGATCCATCTAGGACAATTATCATAATACATAAAATGTGATAAAATTATTATTATTATTACAAACTTATTAATTACTTAATTAATTAATTATTATTACAATTATATTATTATTATACTATTTATTATTTTATTACTACTATCCTTAGGTATGTAGTGTGCTAGAATTTCTATAAACTTAAAACATTAATTGCATATGTATTATTAGTATTTCTATGTTAATATTATTAATAATTTATTGCAGTTTCGAGTTAAATTATGAGTAAGAGTGGTTAATTCATTTATGTATTACGTATATTGATTATTATTATCATTATTATTATATTATTATTATATTATTACTTATATATTATTATTTATTTATTTTATGGATTTCTATATTTATTATATTATTATTAATTTTATATTATGACGATTATTTTCTAAATATTATACATGATATAATTATCGTTCTAATTATATTATTTTATTAATTAATATAATATTATATTTATTTATTATTATATTTATTATTATATTCCTTATGTCTTATTATTTTTATTATTATTATTTATTAATTATTTTATATTATATTATATAAAATAATTTTAAATACATATACAATACAGATCATGTTTTTTCTTTTTATTTTACAAAGCTTATTCATTTAATAAAATAATAATAATAAAAATAATAATAATAATAAAATTATAATATAAAATATAATAATAATAATAATAATAATAATAATAATAATAATAATAATAATATAAAAGTTTAAAATCTGTTCTGAAACGGGTTAAAATGAAAATTGAAAAATATTTAATATTAGCAATAATTTCTAAATTAAAAAAATATGAAATATCTTTAAAATAGTTAAATATACATTTAATATCCTTATGGAAATCAACTGGGTTAAGTTTAGAAGTAAAATTTTCATAATTCTGGTTTGAATCTTGTCGTCGGAATTATTAATGAAATAAAATGGCGAGTGTTTGAAAGGCGTGGCAGCTGACATTACCTTTATGCATAATCTCGATCACAAACGCTTCATATTTGTTTAATACTTGCTCACCTTTGATCTTTATGAAAATACATTAAATATAACAATACCGAGAAGCATCTTTAAAGGGGCCGAAAATGTTTTGTGTAGGTATTAAAGCAATCTGCGAAGTCGATTTTAGAGAGTGAAGAGTGAAAACAAACTTCCTGGGGCAAAAAAAAAAAAAATAATAGACTATAAGCACATATCAATATTTTAAATAAAGTTGTCAGAGCTTTTAATATCAAGTAAAAACAGAAAAAATTCTCAGGAAAGCTCAAAGATCAGAAAACACCGAAGCAAGCACATCAATACACACAAATTCACACAAACAAACAGGGGTCACAAAATTCTACAAGAATTTAGATGATCACAGTTTCGATATGAATA
>JABUQX010014844.1:0-20861 GCA_015478945.1 Trachelipus rathkii
ATACGGGAACAGGTAATATATTTAAGAGTGCCCTAAAGATGGCAAGTTCACATTGGTTGACTCGAGCTGGAGCTCGCAAGTAGCGTAAAATCGTTTAGTGTCTAATCCATTGTTTACAAACTCTCCGGTATATCTCTCAGCATTAGGTGTTTCTTTCCTCGTCTGAAGCAGGCTGTTTGCGAATATCCACATTGATGTTGTCGGTGTTTGCAGCATCAGGGAGGAGACATAATTTATAAATATTAATATGTTCAGATTGAAAAAAAAATAAATTTTTTTAAGAAAAACGCAAAATAAATTGCGCTTAAAAAATGCAACTTACATACACTAAATATAAGGAATATAATGGCCAGAGACAAAAAGACGCACTCTCAAATTATACAATACATATATACAATGGTGATAAACATAAATATTATGAGGCCTCGCTTCTTAACGGGCGAATCTAACGTAAAAATAATTAAATGAAATGTGAAAGTGGACGGGAATTCGTCCAGTTATTATTTAAATTTTTTTTTTTTTTTATCGCAAAAAAAATGATTATTATTTTTAAATTATATGAAGATGACAAGTTTGCTTCACGGATTGGATGCTTGTGGATCTTGTAGCTTGTAAGGAATGCCGTATTTACTCTCTCACGACGTCAGCACTCCGATCCAAGACTTCCAGGGTTACCACTATTACGTTTGGAGTAATATAGGAAGAAGAAGCTTGAGTGATAAAAACCAACGTTCTGGGTCGGAATCTATATTAACAGAATAAATAACATAATAACTACATTTGAAAAACAAATTAATAATAATAATAATATAATAATCTTCAATAATAATATATAAATAATAATTATAATAATAATAATAATTTAAATTCTATAAATAATTCATAATAATAATATAAATAATATAATAATCTTAACTAATAATAATTACTAATAATATAATAATCTGATTACCAATTGTGAAATGTCAAGTTACAACTGAAATCGCGTTCTCTATTAATAATTTACCATTTCTATCAAGGGGAGATCTACTTCATATTTCTACATATCTAATATTTCTTTGTGCGTAGGTTCTCTTATATGAACCAATATAATATATCAAAAAGTTACTTAAATCTAAATAAATGTAATGCACAATTAATAAAGAATATAAATCACAGAATGTTTTTCACTAAATATCAAAATGCAGCAGAACACAAAATCAGATAGTATCACAAAATCAAATATGGTATACGAGAATTAGGTTTAGAAAATAACGTACAAATATCCTACCCTGTTTACGTTCGAGAAAAACTTGTGTATTAGATTGTCACGGCCTAAAATGCAACCAAAAGAATGAGCGGTGCTTGCTAAATACTTTGTAAGATGCGTTGGCACAATTATCTTTGATCACAAGATGTAGTTCAAAACTTTAGGAAGAGATATTCAAAATCCTTTTGCGAGGGGAAGATGGCGGAGACGTTCAAGCGAAGAAAACGAGATTTTGGTCACGTGAGAGGTTGGTCCGCAATATTCAAATGAAAGAAGAAGAACGGAAGGTAACAATATATATTATTATTGGTTGACTGGGACAGTCTAGATAGGCTTATGCTGCTTCTTAAGTATTATTCTTATTTATTATTTATTATGGGTTGACTGGGACATTCTAGAGGGGCCGATGTGGCCTCTTAATTATTAATTTTTATTGGTTGACTGGGACAGTCTATAAAGGACCATACGGTTTCTTGTATTATTCTTATTTATTATGGGTTGACTGGGACATTCTAGAGAGGTTAATGCAGCTTCTTAATTATTATTCAGAATAATAATATGAGAATAATGAAATATCTAGAATGTCCAAGTCAACCCATAAAAAATAAGAATAATACAAGAAGCCGCATGGTCCTTTTTAGACTGTCCTAGATAAGGTTCTTGGATATCTTTTTAATCCTCTTACAGATAAGTTAAAACTAACAAAATTTTAGTAATGCTGATGCAAATACCAAAAGATTGTTGTTATCTGCTGTGTCCAAGGTTTTTGATCCTTTTAATATCTTTTTACCCGTAACTTTAAAAGGTCGGTTATTAATTTGGAAATTATGGCAATTAGGTCTCAATTGGGATGAAAAGGTCCCTGCCGATGTTTTAGTTTCCTGGTCTTCTCTATCCTCATGATAAATTACATATATTGGAAATTGAAAGGTGTGCTTTCTCACCTTCTCCTTCAAACTCTTTATTTGTATTTTGTGATGCTTCATCCTCTTGTTATGGTTTTGCAGTTTATAGTATAGGTCAAGGTTCTAATTTAATATTCTCAAAGGCCAAGGTGCCCCTCTCAAATCTAGGGCTTTGCCCTCTTTAGAGTTGTTATCTGTGTTCTTATTTTTCAAGTGTATCAAATCAATATTATCAGAACTCAAAATGTACAGTTCAAAAACATAAGGTCTTTGTTAGATGCTCAAATTGGTTCTTTCATGGCTCCTATCTGGAAGAGCAAAAAATAAAAATATTTTTTGTAAACAATTGGCTCAAGAAATTTATCAAATCAAAAAATCAAGTTGAACAAGAGTATAAAGTATCCATTTTCTTATGCTTACATCAATACTGCTGAAAACCCAGCAGATCTAATTACCAGGTGTTAAAACCTCTACTTTTCTTTCAAAATTGCCATTATGGCTAAAGGGTCCTTCTGGATTCTTCTAGATCAATCTCAATGGCCTAGTTAGTAAACTTAAATGTTTGTCTGAGGCAAATAAGGAAAAGACTTTACAGATGTCACACATCTGTGGTTGTTACTGTCTTTGTTACCCTTTAAAGACTATTCAAGTGTGCATAGGCTTTTTAAAGTAACTTCAAAAATATTCAAAATTCATTAGCAGGAGTAAAGGGCTGGATGAAGATTGGGATCAGAAGTCACTCTATTGGTTGAAGATAATGCAGCAGCTTTGTTTTTCTAAGGGATATTATTTCTCCAAAATCCTAAAAGGGATGAAATTCCACTGCTGTCAATCAAATTAACTTATTCATAGATGATAAGGCCTAATCGATTCAAGGGAGAATTGCCACACAGACACTTTTATCATAATGATGATGTGATAAAATCCAATTCTTTCTTTGGCAAGATCATCAATCTCACTAAAGGTTAAATAATAAGCAGAATTTTCATTCTAAGATGTCACTTGGGTATTTCAAAACCAACCATCAATTTCATCAGAGCTCAAGGCTTCTGGATTACCAAGGCAGGCCAGGCAGGCTGTAAAGAATGTTTTTGTCAAGACTGGTATAGTTGTGGCAAAAAATTTAAACAGTATACCCTTTAATATCCAAAAATGAGCTAAATTTCCTCATATTAGAGTAATTTTGTGCGTCTTTGAGCATACTGGCGTGGACTTTACATGACAGTCTCTTTGTGAAGATTATGATAAGGACTTCAAAAATGTAGCTTGGATGATTTTCACACTGCCCTTATACTCAGAGCTATTCATGTTATGTCCTCCCAGATATGTCCCTGAATCTTTTTACTTTCAATTCGCAACGCTTTACAAAATATATATGGCATACCGTCCAACTTTTGTACTTCAGATAATGCCATGAATTTTAATACATAGGTGGAAAATACTGTTAAGAAATCTTTGTCTTCCAAATATGTTCTTCGAAGCATATGCGTTCAAATAGCATCAAAATTACAAGATTCCAATCCTATTCCAGTTGGGTGGGAATCAGTTTGGGGAGAGAATGATACGAACAGTTAAGGGATTTACCCTATAAAATATAGGTAAAGTTAGCTTAACCACTTTCAACTGTTAACAAGTATTTCAAACCTATCACCAATGTTTCATTCAAGACCTTACCTATAGGCATCAGATAAATGATTGGAAGTTATTGCTCCTAAATTTCCTTTTTTGGAAGCCTTAATGGCATATTCAAACCTCAATATTCAATGAAGTTTCCACCCCCATATGGAAAAAACTTCCTCCTCACAACAAGACTTAGCCATAACTTTAACTCTCAAGGGAGAGTTTTGGAGACTTTCAGAAAATTATGGTAGGAGTCTTACCTATTAAATTTGCGCCAGACAAGTAGAAGTCTCTATCAGTCAGAGTGGACCAACAGAATTAAGGTTGGGGATATAAGTTCTGATTCACACACCTAACAAGCCCTAAGATTTTTCTTGGTTTTGGGCAGAGTTCTGGAAGTCACTGTTGGTGATTGATGACAACAAGATCAGGAGTGTGTTATTAAATCGGTTCGCGCGATATGCGCTTACCTCAACCTGTCTCATTATTCTCCATTTCGTATCTTTCTACCTCCATTTGGAGTTATCTATTACCTCCACTCTGTCCTCCCATTGGTTGAACATACTGATCGCCTTTCGAGCAAGCCATGCTGATCTCTCCAATTCAGATGTTCAAAACAATGAAAATACAGATCGAAGTTGTTATCCCTCAATTCAAATTCAGTTATTAAAGTAATAGTGATACTGATTGTTAGACTCGTATTCCAACCTTCATCACTTCAGGTATACAAATTCACATCAACTTGACTCTCAACAGAATCAAATTTCTCAGCTCAATTCTTAGTCAAAGAAAGACCTCTTAGACAGGCTGCTTTCAAGTGTCAAGAATTCCTTCGCAGGAATTCTTATTCTGATTTGTAAAAAATTTAATTCTTTTATATTGCAATGGTTTTCATTGCAACTCTTTCAGTGGGATGATATAAAAATATTATTTTATGCTTCCACATATATATCTTCTATTTTGTTTATTTTGTATTTTATTTTAGGATATTAAAACTATTAGCTACCATATCAGTATATTATTTTTAGTGGAATTTTATATTTTTGTCCCTGTGGTTATAATTTACTCCAGAATTTTCACTAAAAAATTCTACATATCGAACTCACTTCAATTCAAAAGTGGTCCTAGTTTAGTTCGTGTCTTGGCAAATCAAAAATTTAATAATAAAAAATGTAAGGTTAGAGGTAAATTGTAATTTTCCCTTTCTCACCTTTATCAATCTACTTCTATTCTCTTTATCTCTTACCACCTATCAATTTAAACTAATAAGTTAGTTAGTTATAGTTTAATCAAAGCCAAAAGGCCGCAGTTATTCTTAAAAACTAATAGAGCTTCCTCAAGGACCAAAAAGTCTTTGAATAACCAACAAACCCAAGGTAAGGCTTATGTAGTTACACAATTGTATTTATATATTAATTTTTTAGTTCTTATAATATGGCCTACCATGCACCAGGCCAAATTATTTAATTTGAATTTTTGAAAAGGTTTAGAATAGCTTTAAAGACAAAATTTTGAGGTTTATAATGGCCTAGGCCTAAGTTTGAGCTTGAATTTTTAAGGAAATTCACTGTAATGGAAGGGTTAGGAATGTGCATTGCTTATCTACTTTCTACCAAATTTTGAAATAAAATACACTATAAGGTTTTTAAAAAAGTGAATATATAAGTAAATTGTGAATTCTACTATTAAATGCCTTACCTGAATTTGTTTGATTTCAAAGATTTTTTGCTCTTTGAATAAGATTAGATATTCCATAGATTAACTCTGCTTTGTGGTTTTAGCTACTCTATCATTAAATCTTAGTTAGGGTAATTTTGATTGGTGAGAAGGTAAATAGAGATAGAGATAGGTTGATAGTGAAAATTTTGAAAAGATAAATGAAGAAATTTACCTCTATAACCCTTTTTACATTTTGATTATTTAACTTTGATTACACAAACCGACTAAATAGTACGTTCACTGCTTTGAATTAGAAGTGGTCCACAATTATGTCAGCAGACATTTGTGATTTTTTAGTGAAATTTAGTGAAAAATAGTGGATCCCACATGTAGACAAAAATATAATTTCCGCTAAAACTAAAAGCAAATTGTATATGCAAATGTTTTTAAATCCCTAAAATAAAATACTATATCTAAATAAAATACTAAATAAGCAAAATAGAAGAGAAATATGTGGAAGCGCATATAATAGTTTTTATATCCTCCACTGAAGAGTTGCAATGTAAACCATTGCAATTAAAAGAGAATAACTTTTTTACAAATCAGAATAAATTCCTGCGAAGGAATTCTTGACACTTGACAGCGCCTGTCTAATAGGTCTTTCTTTGACTGAATTGAGCTGAGAAATTTTGATTCTGTTTTGAGAGTCCATAGTTGAGGTGAATTTATACCTGAAGTTGAAGGTTGACATCTACAATAGCAGTATACTTATTACTTTGAATAACCTGAATTTGAATTTGAAGGGATCAACTTGCATCTGTATTTTCCATTGTTTTGACATTCTGAATTGGCAGAGATCACTGCTTGCTTTCAGCTATCAGTTTCTCCACAGGAGGAACAGAAGTGGGTAATAGATAACCCTAATGGGTAGAGATGACAATAGAATAGTGACAGGTTTGTCCATCTTTCCTTTTTAACAACACACTTCTGATCTTATCGTCATCACCAACAATGACTTCAGAACTCTACACCAAAAGTCCAGAAGGTGTTAGGCTCTAATTCGTGTGTGTATCAGAAAACTATAACTTCCAACCTTTAATCTCTGTTTGGTTCCCACTCTGACTGATAGACGACTTTCCTACTAGTCTGGCGCAATATTTAATCAGATAAGACTCATAACCATAATTCCCTGAAAGTCTCCAAAACTCTACCTTAAGCAGTTAGAGTTATGGCTAGTCTTTGTTGTGTGCAAAAAGGGGAGGAGTTTTTTCCATATTGGGTGGAAACTTCATTGAATAATGAGGTTTGAATTGCCATATAGGCTTCAAAAGGAATTTGGAGCAATAACTTCCAAAACATTATCTGATGACCTATAGGTTTAAAGTCTTGAATTGATAACATTGGTGATATTTAAAATACTTGTTAACAGTTGAAAGTAAGTTAAGGTTGCTTTACCCATAGTTTTTATAGAGACATTCCTTAACTGTTCGTATCATTTTCTCCCCAAAATGATCCCACCCAACTGGAATAGACTGGAAATCTTGTAATGTTTTTGATGTTATTGATACGCCATATGTTCGGAGAACATATTTGAAGACAAAGATTCTAACAGTATATTTCACCTTTGTTTGAAATTCCTGGCATTAAACCTGAGTACAAATTGGATGGTATGCCATATATATTTGTGAATTGGAATGAAAGTAAAAAGGGTTCAGTGGACATATCTGGAAGGACAATCAACATGAATAGCTCTGATATTAAGGCAGGTGAAAATTAACAGATACATTTTTTGAAATTCATTATCATTAATCTTTACAAACGAGATGCCCTGTAAAGTCCACGCCAGTATGCTCAAAAGGACCCACAAAATTAACTCTATGATGAGGAAGATTAGTCAATTTTGGATATTTAAAGGGGTATACTGTTTAAATTTTTTGCATACTATAACTATACAGTCTGACAAAACATTTTTTACAGCCTGCCTCGGCCTTGGTATCCAGAAGCCTGAGCCTCTGATGAATTGATCAGTGGTTGAAAACACCCAAGTGTTGCACCATCTTGAATGATAAGCTCTTATTATCCTAATTTAGTGAGATGAATGATCCTTGCCAAGAAGAATTGGGATTTATCACATCATCTATTATAATAAAGTGTTCTTGGCAATTCCTACCTTTGGCTCGGTTAGGCTCTCTCATCATCTATAATAAGTTTAAGTTGATCTTGACCAGTCCAGTGGAATTTCATCCCTTTTATAAGGATTTTGGAGAAATAATATCTCCCTAGAAAAACAACAATGCTGCTGCCTTATCTTCAACCAATAGAGTTGGGCTTTCTGATCCCAATCTTCAACCAGCCTCTTACTCCTGCTAATGAATTTGAATAATTTTTTGAAGTTACTTTTCTATACAAGCCATGCCACACTTAGTAACTCTTTAAATTGTACATAAAGATGAGTAGCTACCACAGAGTTTGTGACATTGCAAGTCTTTTCCTTAATCTCTTCTGGCCTCAGACCAAACATTTTAATGTTCTACCTAATAGGCTCATTGAGATTGATCTAGGAGAATCGCAACGAAGGACCTTCTAGCCCAATGTATTTGAAAGAAATAGTAGACAGTTGGTATCACTCCTGGTAATCCAGATTGCTTGGTTTTCAGCCAGTTATTGATCGCTAGCATAGAATGGATACTTTTGTACTCTTGCTCACTTGTTTTTTGATTTGATAAACTTTCCTTTGGCGCTATTGGTTAAAAAATAGTTTTCCTATTTTTTGCCTTTCCACGACAGGACCCACTGACAAGTGACAATTTGAGCATCCTACAAAGCCCTTTATGTTTTTGAAGCTGACATCTCTTGAAATTCTGATAAATATTGATTTGTATAGCTTGCAAAAATAAGACACAGATAACAAACTCTAAAGAGGGCAAGCCCTAGATTTGAGAGGGGCACCCGTTTGGCCTTCTTGGCCACGAAATATCTCAAATTGACCTTGACCTATACTTATACATACAGAAACCATATACAAGATGAAGAGCATCACAAAATACGAATAAAGAGTTCGAGGGAGAAGGTGAGAAAGCACACCTTTCAATTTCAATATTATGTATTTTTATTTAAATCTGAACATAGTCGAAGACCAGGAAACTAACAAATCAGCAGGGACCCGTTTTTCCATTCCCAATTCGTCACCGACCTTATATGCCATAATTTCTCTCATAATAACGACCCTCTTAAAGTTACGGGTAAAAAGATATCTTAAAGGATCAAACATGGACACCAGCAGACAACAACAATCTTTTGGTATTTGCACCAGCATTTACTGAAAATTTTGCTAGTTTTAAACTTATCTGTAAGAGGATTTAAAAGATATCTCAAGGAACCCTTATCCTTCCTGATTCCCCTGATGTTGAATCTATTTACCTCTTCTTCCATAACTAGCTTCTTATTGATCTTCATTAGAGTCCATTCTAAAGATGGAAACCACCTCTTCCATTCTTTTTTCGTTGCATTCATAGTCAAGTTCTTTTAAATGTTGTAGATCATTGCCACTAATAATTAAAACTTATCAACACAAAAAAATTATTTACACTCAGACATCGAGTACATGCATCATCCTCATAAAGACTGAGCATGATGCTTAATGATATAATTGAGGATGAAAGGTGAGGATGTGAAACCAAAACAATGTTTGAGTATCGATAAGCCTTTAATAAGCCTTCTCAAAAAAAAAGCAAAAGCGATTGCGGTCTTCGATAGATTTTTAACTTAATTTGAAGGAAGGCTTGTGCTTTATATCCGATAACATTACAAACTGATTTGATCTGAACCGGAATCAAAATGACCCAACAAGGCAGGAAACATAAGATCTGTCCAGTAATCAGGCTGCCTACAATTAGAGATGGTAAGACATTAGTTTTTAAGAGCAACAGTTAAAACACAGGCCTCGACCTTTTTGCTTGATACTTGTTCATTTCCGTTTTTGATAACAGTCTGTGATCGACACCCAAATATAATTTTTTATACTCAGAGGGAGATACACTGAAACTCTTCAATAATACCATCAGCTAATCGTTGCGGAAAGGCCATTCATCATAGGCCTTTACTAAATCTTTACTTTCCACAATTTTCTATGACTCTATTAGCATGCAAGAGCAATTTTAGTTTTGCAAATGGCCAACAAGGAGGATTCTCTTCAATCCATGGAAGATCTATATAATTTTCCGTCTTAACTCCTCATACCACCTTTGAATTTTTCAATCTTTTCAAATCATCTTCAGATTTATTTATTATTCACTACCTTCTATACCTAACGCGACTCCTAATTGAACATGTTTTTCTACATCCTTTCTGCTCTACCTCCAGAATTACTTAAACCCACGTAATGTGGTTAAAGGATTAAAAATAAGAATGTAGGGTTTGACCCTGCATTAACCAAGTAATGTTCTCTGCAATCTGACTTTGATTTAGCTTTTGATTTTGGAATTGATTATATTTTGAACAATTGAATGAAAAACGTTAATTCATTAAAAATTCATTAAGTAAAATTAGTCACTATTTCCAAATGGATTTCATAATAGAACATCTCTTAACTTAAAAGCAGATCCACTCATATATTTAATCAATTCAGTGTAATGGAAATACTAATATTAAAAATCCATGCAATTAAGGCATCCAAATCGAAAAATGAGTTTTTAGACTCTTTTTATAGCCAGAATCAGGTAATTTGTGATAATGTTTCTATTTTTTAAATTAATTTGTACGCCTGATCTACGAACTTAATCTCGTAACTTAATTTAAGATCCTCAATCAACCAAAAAAGGAAGGGTGAAACAAGACTGTGTTCCATATATACAATCATGGACAGCTCCTCTTTCAAAGTGCGGGTGGCTAATTACCCTAATAAGTCTTTTATATCATATTGAGATTCGACTTTGACTGGATTTCTCTACAAGTTCATATCTCTTGAGTTTGTCCAGCACTCTTTTTACGAAAGGTAGGACTTCTCGTGAGTCCCACAGTCGACTAGGCAATCGAACTTGAAGCCAGAAACTCTTTAACCCCTACCCAATCCTTTATAGTTACTCTGATGGTCAACAAAATATAAATTGTTGTGCTTTGACTAAAACTAGACATACATTTTGTTGCAAGTTGGTCCGGAACTTTTTCCTTTGCTTACAAAGATCTGTAATTGATTTCTTTTATTGAAACTTGGCATAAAGAAAAGTTGGCTTCTCTCCTCAAGTCGCAGGACATGAATCCTGCAGTATGTTTAGTCTTGACATTTTGGCGGCATAGATTTATTTTCTTCATTTTACACCCCTTTTAATTCTTCCGAAATTATTTTTTTTTAGTCCTTGGAAACATTAGCCAATTCCTTAGGGATGAACAAAAACTGTCATGATTATCGATAACCTTTGATTTTAGAAGTGGAAAGAATAATAGAATTATAAGCTTCATTTTCACTAACTTCATTAGTATGAGTTTTGAAAATTTTGCAAGGCAGAATTAGAATCAGGCCTATTAGATTTTAAGGAACTCTTCGTCTTCCTTGGATTTTTCATTATTTTTAATATTATATTATATCTTAATTATATTTTTAAATTTTGAAATAAAATTAGGGAGGAGCTTGATTGAAATTTTGACCTTTATTATGATTTGAAGATTTTCAATATTTTTGATAACTTTATTATAAATATCGAATTTTGATTCAAATATTTTGAATTTGGTATTCAACTTGCGAGTAATTTCTTTGACTACAACATTAGGTATTTTTGAATAAAACTATGTGGTCCTCGTCACTACTAATCCAGTACGCTCACTCAAGATCATTTGTTAGGTTATTAACAGACTCTCAAGTTCATCATATTTATAATCGTCCTGATCATCATTTTAAGTAAACCCTAGGTTCCGCAATTATCTGTCTGGGTTTCAAATACTCCGGTTTTAAGATATTGAACTTTTTCTTTTTTCTTTTCATTCAATGATGAAATTTTTCTAAAAACTCTTTATCTAAAAGTTCAAGAGCTTTAATTATAATTATTATCACTCAATATATGTTTCCTTAATCATTAATTCCTTTAAATTTAATTTTTTATGAATGAAGTTTAATGGATTCACTTAAATTTTTTTTGTAAATCTAAGGAGCTCTTAAAATTTTGAAATGAAGGTTTTATCAGGCAAACTTATCAGTTTCATTGCCCTCACTGAAACCAAAATCTAATAGCTCTAAGAACAGATTCACTTAGATGAGAGCAAGTATTTTTTTGAGGGGTTGAATTTTGTTCCCCTTTAAATTTTAATTCCACTTAATTTATTGAACCAACAACTTCGCTCTTGTAATTGAATCTGACTACACAACTCCTTATCATGAAACTCAGGAATGAGGGAGTCAAATTCGTTATGAATGCAATAATACTTCTTTTATTATATTTGTATCCTTCTGTTTTTTAATATCTTTTAACAAGGACTCTACTTCCTCTATGAGATCCTTTACATAAACTACTTCTTTAAATCTTTATTATTATCTCATAGGCCTTACTCTCTTATTACCAAGATAAATATCTACTTGTGGCTTGAGGGATGAAATGGCTTGACTATAGGCTTAAGTTTTTTTATTTAAACTCTTCTTGAAGGGCTTGTATCTCTGGGCCAGACATTTTTTTTCGCTGAATTTTGGCTAGAATGACCCAGGACAAATGAAACCTTGAGCAAGATGAAACTAATGAAGATAGCCTATCACCAAGCCAAATTATTTGATTTGAATTTAGAAAAGGTCGCTCAACTTCTCTTGACAAAGTTCAAGGAGAGAACCAAACAAAAAAAAAAAAATTTGAAGTTGAAAGTGATCTAGGCTAGGCGCCTTACTTTGAAATTGAATTTTTTGATGAAAAAAAAATGAGATATGGCCTACCACCAGGACAAATTCATTCATTTGCATTTTTAATTTGTTTTACAAGATCACCACCATCCTACGACATCCACAATAAAAAACAACAAGCTATGAGGTTGACAAATGACCTATGGCCTAGGCCTAAGTCTTTTGAGCTTGAAGTTTTTCTGGAAATCAAACTGTACATCGGAAGGGTTAGGGAATGATCGCATTGCTTTACCCATAATCTCCTCATACCAATTTTGATTAATTTTCCCCTAAAGACTAACTAAACTCCGGACAAAACAAAAAAATTGCCTAGTCTCCGCAGCCGAGGTGAAATCGAAACGTCTCTATTAGGTTCTTATGTATTAAATGACTTAATTTTAACATGATTTTAACCTAATAATAACCTACAAAAAATATCGAAACTGCTTTATAGTTAGCTTCGGAGATAAGTTTGATTGTAATTTGCAATTGATAGGCACGATTTATCAAGAAATGGCTAATAGCCAGTTCGTTAAGACAAATAGATTAACAATAGCCTGAAAATTCTTATTTGATAGATTAAATTAATGTACAAAAAAATTTTTGAAAGATATAAGTTTAAAACAAAGTGAAGATGTACAATTGTGGATCTACATTAGCCTTACCTGATTTTGTTGATTCAAAGATTTTTTTTGCTCCTTGAATAAGATCTAGATATTCCATAGATTCTCTGCTTTTGGTTTTTAGTAACTCCTATCACTTTAAAATCTTAGTTAGGGTAAATTTGATTGCTGAGAAGGTAAAGAGAAAACAGAGAGATAGATATAGAACATTTCTGAAAGAGGATGAAAAATTCGATTGTTAATTTTTTACATTTGGGATGAGGAAATTGATTACACAAACACAACTTAATTGTACCGCTTTTCAATTATACGGCAGTCCGAATGGATCGCACGACAATTGTGACTTAATTGGGAAAAGTTTGGTGGAAAAATGGATACCACATGTAGACAAAAATTACAAATTCCGCTAACTAACTAACTACAATCACTCAAATGGTTACTTTTAAATCCTCAAATAAAATACTATATCCTAAATAAATACTAAAATAGCAAAAATAAGAAGAGAAATATGTGGAAGTATACTAATAGTTCTTTTATAACAATCGACTCGGAGTTAACCTAAACTTAGGCACAAAAATCCCAATAGGCTGTTCCTTCCGATATCGGCCACGTGCTCTACGTTCTCTATTATGTTTCTTATGTTAATATACACCTTAATTTTAAATGATTTTTGACGCTCAATAATACAACAAATCATATCGGAAAACTGCTATAACGCTTCGGAGCATAGCTAGATTATTAATTCTTGCCACATATTTGCTAGCCAGAGTTATCAAGACTTGCAACAAACCGTCTCGCTTGGAACCTATATATTCGATTTAAACAATTGAACTAAAAAAGTCTTTGAATGATACTACAGAACTAGTAACATTATATATATATAATGTGTAACTACATAAGCCTTACCTTGGGTTTGTTGGTTATTCAAAGACTCTTTTTTGGTCCTTGATCGGATAGCTCTACTTCGTTTTTAAAGATAAACTCGGTCCTTTTCCTTGGGCTTTAATTATTTACTTATAACTAACTAAACTTAATAGGTTTAAATTGAATAGGTGAGTAAGAGATAAGAAAATTAGAGAGATTGATAAAGGTTGAGAAAGGGAACATTACAATTTCACCTCCTAACACCCTCTCCTTTACATATTCTTTGATTATTAATTTTTTGATCTTCTTACCTTAAGCAGGACTTAACCTGGACCCCCTTATTGAATTTGAAGAAATGCTCGTTGTGATTTTTTAGTGACAAATTCTGGTAAACTTATATCCACAGGGACAAAGAATATAAATTCCCTAAACTAACTCACTACTGTTAGCTATATTACGCTACTAATTATTAATTATTTCGAGAAAAATAACATAGAAAGAGTTCTTAGAGATGTAGATTTTACTAAATTCGATATGATAAATAATTGTTTATATTACGTACAAAGAAAAAAATATTATAGACCCTATAATGAAGCTGTCATAATTCCACACTCTTTAATACCCGCTGCCTTATACATAGCACACGATTCACATCTAAATTTTCATTCTGGCTTCATAAAAACATTAAATAGAAATAAAAATTTATTTTACTGGCCACCACGACTAACTAAGACCATATTGAATTTCGAAGTGAGTCCATCGTTCGTAGTAAAACGCATTGTAATTTTTGTGAAATTGTGAAATGGATACCACACCTCTCTCGTCTCTTGCTAGACAACATATAAGTTTCCGCTAATACTATAATCAGAAGGATCCGCATACGGTATAGAAAATATATAACTAATAGTTTTATATCCTAAATAAAATACTAAAATAAGCAAAATAGAAGAGATATATGTGGAAGTATATAATAGTTATTATATCCTAAAATAAACTACTAAAATAAGCAAAATAGAAGATATATATGTGGAAGTATATAATAGTTTTTATACCCCCTGTTTATCAAGTTGTTGTGTTCCCAACCATGGTAAGTGCCCATTGAAATCCCCTAGGATCATGAAATTCTTTTTACTCTCATATCTTATCATAGGGAATAAAATTAAGCAAAGTCCAAAACTGACGAATATCTTTGAATAACGTTATGCAATATTTATAATACCATGCCGACTCTGTAATAATACCTGCCAAGTTGCCAGATACTTTTATTTTATTTGTGGGTAATTTTATATAAAAGTTGCCAAACCAAAGTTCTTGCTGTCTCAATTGTCAGTTGTCGCATAGTGTATTCGTATTGTACACTTTACTGTGGCTGTCGGATATCCTATTATCATATGCTATTATCGTGGGTTTGTTCAAAGCAGTCGTCTAAGTGTTAAGGTGGTAATTCTAGAGCTATTTTTCATTGATTAGATGTAATCTTGCTGGTGGTTGTGACATTCGCTGGAGCCTATTGGAAGTTTAACCTATTGTAGCATTCATTTTTTTTTTTCATTTCCAAATTGTAGGAGTTGGTAATAATCTCATTTAGTTTCTTATTGAAAAAAAAAAAAAAAATAAAAATTATGATGCATAGTAGAAGTAGAGCAGAGGGTGTCACTCCCGATTTTCATGAAAATCACAGGATATACTCTAAAAAAATAATAAGGAAGAATAGGGAATAACAAAAATCGTCGCTCTCTATAGAATAAAAAGTTACAGGCCTCTCAAAGTTGTTAAACTACCATAGATCCTTCAACTATTTATTTGATCCAGTTAGGTCTCTTTCAGTCCTACTAGTTTCAAGTTATTGATTAGTTTTGTTAGGATATACAACAACAAAGAAATCTCACTGTATGAATTACAGAATACTTATATACATTTGAAGGAAAAAAAACTATGGATGCATTTTCTCAAAACGAGCACGAGGACTAACAAATATTTTTTTTTAAAAGAACAGGAAACGATGGATTTTAAACTTTGGAGGCTGTAATTTTTTTATTTCTCAAGAGACTGCGATCTCGTTTCAGCCTACTTTCTTCACTTATTATTTTTTTTAGAGTATAGTGCCTGTGATTTTCAAAAAATTTTTTTTTTTTTTTTAGATGAGAAAATTTATTTACATGTTAACAACTTTGAGAGGCTGTTAACTTTTTTTCCTAAAGAATGACAAATTTCGTTTCTTCATTATTTTTTTAGTGTTATATCTGTGAATTTTTATAAGTTATTCGGCATGGGGGTGATCACCCTTCTGGTCACTATTATCCCTATTATTTTAATTATTACTTTATTTTAGTTTAAGTTTGTTTGCTCGATAGGCTGGGCTTCATGGCCTTAGCCAGCGATGCCCAATACCCTAGGCTCTGCAAGTAATCATGTGTTGCTATACATTAGCCAATTCTACATATGTGGTCTTGCGACTGCGCGATCAGATTTATCCAAGCGTTTATTAAAAATATATTTTTAATTCTATAATTTTTAGTGTTTGTTTGTTAAGTTTTATTTCTTTATTGGACTTGATATGATACTGAAGTATTTCACCGCCGGATTTTCATGAAAGAATACACAGGTATATCTTTAAAAAATATAATTAAGGAAAAATTGGAAATAGGTGCTCGTGCTCTCTTTAGGAAAAAAAATTTATAAGCGTATCTCTGCAAAGTTGTTAAAACTACCATAGACATTCAATATTTATCGAATGACCAGGTTGGTCTCATTTCAGTCTATAAGCTAAAATTATCGGCCCTCTAGTTCAGGTGTTATGATTAAGTTTGTTAGGAGGGACTAGTATGCACAAAGAAGAATGCTATGTTAGAATAACATATCTTATTCATAACCTGAACTACGGATGGCCTAAAGTAAACCGAGCATCTACGACGAAGAGAGAAGTGCCTGAGAAAAATTAATTTTTTTTTAAAAAGGAGTAAGATAAGAAAATTTTAAACTTTTATAGTAATTTTATTTTTTTTCAGTTTTCCAGATAAAATTTTCTATTAGTCCTATTTATTCATTATTTTTTATTTATGCCTGTTATAAGGTAGCTAATTTCTAATTTCAAAAAAATAAATTAATTTTTTTTAATGAGAATCAACCAGCTGATTTAACTTTGAGGGACTGTAACTTTTTTTCCGGCTTAAAGAGAGAAGTGAGCGAAATTTCGTTTTCACGGTTGCTTGCATTATTTTTTTCTAGTGTATAAGTCTTTGGTGATTATTTATAAAATCCGTGGTTAACAGCATCTCTGGTCAACATTACTATTTTTTATTTTAAGCTTTATTTACGTTTTAGGTTTTTTTCTCGAAAGGACTGGGGGCTTCATGGGCGCTAGAGCAACGATTGCCAACAGCCCGATAGCTCGCAAGCGATTGTGTTGCTATCTTACTGATTCTAATGTAGCTTGCAACTCACGTATTCAGATTTATCATGTTTTATTAAAAGTTTAAGCTTAACATAAATAGCTCATATCATATATATATAATAACTGTAATATATAAATAGTATATAGCTATAGTTAACTTATATTTATAATTCTAATATGTATATTACACATTTATATTATACCAAAAAAACCACTATATATATATTATTACTCTATATGGCGTCGGGACGGGTGACCAGGCGCCTCTTACTCATCCTCTTTATATCAACGATCCTTCGGATGAAACAGGTGCTAGATCGATCTGCCACCACCTCCACTCTTGCAACACAATGCACCACACTAATCAATATTACCATCAACAACCACCAAAGGAGGGGTGATCGGATCCACTTAAATAATAAAAGAAGAAAATAATAAAAAAATTAGAAAAACAATTTTCGCTCTTTTATAGCCACATTCGGTACGTACTTAACATCATTCAAAAAAAGCACCATCAGACCATAGGTAGTTTTATCTTAGATCGATTATTTTATATTATATGCTAGCTCTCATGTAATTTTCACCACCTTCTAAAAGTAGGTAGGTACAAATTTCCTTGCATAGAACTTATTTTTGAAAAAATGTGAGTTTTTTTAACTTGCGTTATATAAATGAAAATTGTTAATTGCTGAGACCTATAACGCACGACGATCAATGTGGATGATTTTAATTATTTTTTCAAGTGGATACACTCGAGTATGTTAGATTTAACTGGCAAAGTAAATTTTTGATCCAAGCAGTATTAGTGTCAAAAAATCACGGGGCCTAACTTGGTCGGATTCACCCCGCCGTAAAATTGATGGAGGGGTGGCTCGGAACACGCATTGTTTTTCGTATTTATCATTATTATTATTTGACATTTTTATTACGTTATTAAATTAAATGTAATAAAAAGTTACTTATATTGAAGTGAAAATTTTTAAAAAAAAAAATGACTTTTATAAAAAAAAAAGAGTTCAAAAAGTGTTATGTAGGGCGGGCTGTGGTGAACGGAAGCGCCTATTTATAATTCGTAATTTTTTTATTTCTTATTGACATTTTTATTACGTCTTATTAACGAATTTTAATATGATAAAGTAATTATTATATTAGTATAATTAAAAATACTAAAATGAAATTATACGAAAAGAGGAATGTTAAAGGGCAGATGTCGATGTCCCCTCAATGGTAGGTCGCTTCACGCCTCCACGGTCGGGCGCTGACTCGGCGTTGATTCAAAGCTTTTAATACAAAAAACTTTATTATAGAATTAGCATTGTGGTCAGGTTTTTTGCTCCACCTTACAATTGAGCAAGTAGCAAGCCTGTAACCAGTATGAATCTCTCGTCTTCGGGCAGAAAGTCTCCTCACTGAGCCTGATGTTGTACTTCGAAGGAGGAGTCTCTTTCTCTGGGTGTGGTGGTAATATAAATCTCTGTCTAGGTGGAAGCGGCGCTTAGTCTTTTGGTGAGTCGTTGTCTCGCGGAATATAGCAGTTAGAATTATCTATCAATAAGTATTATTAAATTAATTTGTTAAACTCATTTAAATTATGCATCCAATATGTTGTCAGAATTACAGATACAACAGCAACAAATTATAAGATCACATAATTCCTCTTCTTAACGCATTCTTTGAGTTTATCTGTTTATACTTTTAACGCAACTTACAAATCACACTTTCTGCTGGGCATTGACAAAAAAATGACATAGGCACAGGAAATTGCTTTTAATAAATAATAAAAAATATTTATATGTATAATCAAACTTTCCAATTTCAATCAAGATATATATATTGTAATGCTTAATATATATTATAAAAATTATATATATTAGGGGGAGTGTATGTATAAGTATCATATATATAACAGTACATATCTAAATAGGAAAAATGATGAATATAAGAAAATTAAAACGTTTTGAATAATAATAATAATTTAAAGATTATAGAAAAAATAGTAGATTGCAACAAAATCGCGATCGAAAAAAAAGTAGAAAAAAAATCTTTATATCAAAATTGAATTGATTGAATATTTTAATTAGAATTTTTATTATAGTACAAGAAAATTTTATATTTAGTATTATATTTGTATTTTTAATAGAAAGTCTCGGATCTAATGTTATATTGATGACAACCATTTTGGCTTATAAGTGAAAATAACATAATTTCTTGTTGTTGTTATTTGAGACTTTTTTTTTTATAGATAAAAATTTTATAGTTACATATGTCTCAATTTTATTTATTATGCTTCAAGAAAATTTGCACATTTTAATATAATGATCAATCAATTATTGTAATAGTGAGCTCTAGAAAACCTCGATATTCATAAACATATTATATTATTTAAAAAGTAGGTTAATTACGTTTATACCACTATTTGAACCTTCTGGATTTTTAAATGAAATTGAACTTTACTTCTCCACCCAATATTTACTGGGATTTTATTCTAATAATCGAGAGCTAATTTAGATTGCCATGGCTATTGTGAGATCTATTCTTGAATAATACTTGTTCCAAATCTTGAATTACTTATGCGAAGTGTTTGTTCAGCTCTAATTAGAAATTAGTGAATTGTGGCATATGAATGAGGGAGAGGTTGGATTAAGCCGAGATAAATAGATGAAAGTTATTTGATTCTGATTTTAGAACACGCAACACCTTTATTTTTATTTTGATGAAAATCTTTATAAAAGAGATACAAATGTTTGCTATACTAGGGGTGCGCATACTTTAGAAAGGTATTCGGAAGGTCTTCTATACCGGGCAGTGGTACTGGACGGGTGGTGGTGGCGGACTCCCAAGTTCGCTGAAGGATGGGAAAAAACAGATATCGTGTATGTATTTCGGACAGCTGTTATCTCTCGTAAGTTCGCAAAATGCTGTGACTAGATGTGAATTCAACCTGGGACCGATTTAAGACGAGACACTAAATTAATCGTTTGTCATGAATCTCTCCTTACATCTCACCAGCGAAATATTGTATTATAAAATTAAGTTTATATCTAATTCATATATCAACATAAAATATATATTTACATTACTCTAACATACATACAATTATTAGTTGGTCTGATTTCTTGTTTGGCATATAACAGTTAAGTCGTTATTTTAACTTTAACTTTTACTCAAGTATATACAATCAATATTCTTTTTCTTAAAGCAATCATAAGATAAGATAACAATTATTTAACTATGTTATTATTTTTGTATGAATTTTTTATTAGTTCATTACTTTACTTTTTATTACTATTTTATTTATTTATATTATTTTACGCCATGCGCATTAATTTTTTCTTTGCATTAAGAGGGCCGTTGTATGGGCCCTCCGAAAACAATAAAAGCCTGTGCTTTAAACTCCAACCCTCCACAAGGGCCTGGATGCAAATTTCCAAAATGTTTAAGGAGTTTCTTCTAGCGTCAATAATTTAAGGATGTTTGTTGATTTATCTATTTTTTCTTTTCGTTGATGGCAAATCTCTTGATTATGATTTTAAATCTTTCCTAGCTGTGGGATGGGGAAGACAAAGACCACTTTATTCCTCCCCACCCGTCAATTCCAGCATTGACGCACATTTGACACTGGAGTTTTCTTCGTCCTTTTCAATTGAACAAGGGGTCATTTCTTCTTAATAATTTTCTCTTGTTAAACAAA
>JABUQX010014845.1:0-10000 GCA_015478945.1 Trachelipus rathkii
GCATTAAACATCAGCTCCACTGTCGATTGTATGACGATTGTCAACGGTGCTAGTGGCAAACCAGAGAACGAAAGACGGAACTTAGCATTCAGAGGAAACCACACCTGGTCGCTCTGTAAGGAGTGAAGCGGCTTAACGGGGGGAATCTGGACAACTAGATTTCAGCTCGCGAGTGTCAGGCTTTCGTAAGGTTGATTGGACATACAGGACTGCCAGGAAACGAATAAATCCCCAACTCGATTGAGTCAACCGGGTGTTTACTGAAACGAAACAATAGACCAACAGTAGTATGTGGAGCGTCAAACGTAATGTGTCACCATTTAAATTACGATCTACAGGGAATTTCAGTGGCATAATACCGGACATTGAATATAGTACCACACTGGAGGTCAACAATTGAAAGCTGCTCTTCTGTACATGATTTATGAGAATAAGGTGTGGTTTCATCTAGATCTTTCAAGATGTTACCTTCCGTGCCAAGAAAGAACCGTTCGATATATATATATATAATATATATATATATATATATATATAATATATATTATATTATTATATATATATATATATATATATTATATATTATATATAGTAAATATAAATAATAAGTATATATATATATATATATTTATATATATATAATAAATATTATAATATAATATATACTATATATAATATATAATGATATTATATAATAATATATATATAATAAGGGTATGAGTATATATATATATATATATATATAATATATTAACTATTCCTATAAATATATATTATAACCATATATATAATTATATATATATATATAAAATTAGTATAATATTATATATATATATAATATATATATATATATTATATATAATATATTATAAATGTATATATATATATATATATATTATTATATATATGTATTTCTATCAACAGGCCAAAATATTATTTTTTGCATCAGAAATCTCAAAAAACTACAATACTACAGGGAAAAGAATACGATTGCTGGATTTTTGTTCGATAACGTAAACTATGAAAAAAAAAAAGAAAAAAAAAAAAAAAAAAAGAAAAAAAAAAAAAAAAAAAAGACATCTCAAAAACTAACGAATAGCTACAGCGAAAAGGAATATTTTTTTGGAATCCTTAAATGATAAAAAAAGAAAAATAATAATAAATAAATTAAAATAAATATTGGCGATTTTTTGTTACGAGCGCAGGGACAATAACTATATTAATATATCATCATTATATAAATAATCATATATAATATATAATAATAGATCAATAATAATAATAACTATATATATACATATACATATAATAATATATAATACTAATACTATATATATATATAAGACTCATACTATATAAATATAATATATATATATCATAATATAACTATATATATATATATATATATATATTATAATACTATATTATAATATATCATTATAATATAGGTACGTGACTCCACGCATCCGCGCCTCCTCACCACTTTTCGACTAGTGCAAGGAATAGACGACTACGGTCTCGCAAACTGGAAATACTAAAGGTAATGTATCGTTATAAGGACGAAAACCCCGTGTAAATTTTCAGTCATGTGGGAATGTATATAGGACGGGGGTCGCCCCCCGAGGCGTGAACGCTGATACTTGTGCTTACGCCCTTGTGCAGGCCTCTGAGCTATCGAAATACGGTCCATAACGAAGAGTCCTAAGCGTTCGGCGTAATGACTACAATCTTCGTCGCAGACGAGATACTCGTCAGCGCGCGAGAGCACTGCGCGCCACCACACACACACACACACCTCCCCATATTATTTATTTTTGATTATTCATTATTTATTTATTACGTCGAAGAAGTGTTTCCGCGAGAAACAACTCTGACGTCTCCTTCTGCAGTTGTCCTTCAGCACCCGCACCGCACCGCCACCGCACCGCACCGGCCGTTAGTGCGCACCAACTTCGCAGTCTCCATCCTCTTGAAGTTTTTCTTCCTTCTTCTTATTATTATTAATTATACTTTTATATTATTATTAAATATTATATATTATATTATTATTATTATTATTATTATAATTATTATTATTAATTATATTATTATTATTATTTTAAATTATTATTTATATTACTATACTGACTTTCTTAGGCTCCGGCTAAACTAAACTCAAGCGCCTATGGCATCCTGATGATATTTACAATGGGTGTCAGAGTCATCGATTGGAATTAAAATTTGGTGGTGTTTACGAATGGGGCAGGTACCCTTATCATGCGACGTGTTTACGTCCCCCAATGAGTCCCCTGAAGGGGACCCCACCCCCCTTAAAAATTGAAGTGCTTCGTAGAGGCTAATGAAATTTCGGTATGAGAGGATCCAGAAAGATTGGAATTCTAGAAAGAATTGTATTGAAGAATCTGAGAGAGTTGGACTCTCCAGGCACCAGGTGCTGAGCACTGACGGCGAGGCCGAAAACTTAAATAAACAGTCGTAATAAAACAATATTGGTGTTGTTCTATATAGTTATCGAGTCGTTTAGAGTTCAATTATGATCGTTACTAGCCAATATCAGGGACGGGTCCCGACTGATAAAAAAAGCACAGGAGTACAAAAACAGAGGTCGAAGGAGGAAGAAACGGACACGATTGGGAAGGAGAATAAAGAAGGAAAGAATAGAGAAGGAGTCTAACTCAGGAGAGTGGGGAGTTGACAGTGCACCGGTGGCTCGGCTCAGAGTGCGGGCCGTGTATTAAATATTTTATGCATAATGATAACACATATTTTTGTGTCTTACTATATATGTTATTAGCGTCTAGGAGATTATCGAAATACAATGGTTCAGAATCATACAACAAAACATAACAATCAAGTCTTTCTTTATATTCAAAGATCACAACCAAATATATCGCTGCACGTAAGCAAAGTTTTCACCATAATAAAGCTTACATCATCATCGACCCTAAGAATATAACCCACACGACATACCTGACACACCTTAACAGGAAATAAACTTGCTAACGTTAAAAAAGTTCCACAGCCTTAAACAACAGTTAAAGTAACCTAATATAGCATAAACAGAACGTAACTACCTTACCACTACTCTATCTAACAACATACGCTGTATCATCTGTACATTCACGACCTGTAATATCTTAACAAACAATTTAACACTAACCTGTGTACAATTATCATCACAGACCACAATGAGCTATACATCTAACGTAAACCAAACACTTTTCACACTAATAAGCAACATAGCATCAACGAACTAAGAAATAACTGTACACAACACAACCTAACAACATCTTAAGCACAGGCAATAAGCAGCTCACACATTAACAAAGTCTAGCCACACTAACACCAGGAGTAACAAATAGCATGCAAATACGTACCACTATCATTACTATTAGATCAAGATATCTCTAAGCATAACCGAATGTTAACATTTACACTAAATGGTTTTTAACTAATTTATGCCACAACATGGTTAATTATCCATACAGAGCCAACGAAAGTATGCTAAGTAACAAAGTTCCACATCATAAAGCTAACATATCTTACATGAACTAAAGAAAATAATGTACAAAGACAAAACCTAATCACCACATTAAACACGAATAAAACTGTTAACATTAACAAAGTCCACACTTAACATCAGTAACAGCCAACTAACTTACATGCAAACAACAACCCTGAATCTTACTTTTTTCAAGCACTATCTTAACATATATACACCGTTAATCTTACACAGTAACACATAAACATTTAACTAAAATTCTATCACAAACTCAGCGTTACATCTATCATCACTGTTAACAACGATATACATACACAGCGCTAATTTATACAAAGTATCGATCCACATTCAATAAAGCTAACATAACGTAACAGAAACTAAGAAAATAATGTACAAAAGCAAACCTAACACAACTACACACCAATAAACTGCTAACATTAGCAAACTTCCACCACTTAACACCAGTAAAGTAGCTAGCCTTGTATACAAACGTAACCTATCTCTACTTTCAACATATCATAACTAAAAAACAGACCACAACATCAATCACACACCAGTTCAACAACTACTCTACACTAAACCCACGTAACACTTTAACTAAAATTTATACAACATTGGTTAATTATCAACTGATCAACGAGTATACTCCAACGTAATAAAGCTTCCACATCAATAAAGCTAAACATAGCGTAACATGAAACTAAGAAAATAATGTCACAAAGACAAATCTAACCATACCTTACACCACGCCAATAAACTGTGCTAACATTAAACAAAGTACCTACACTTCCAACACCATAAAGTACGCTAACCTTGTATGCAAAGCCGTACCCCTATTCTCACTTTTTCACGGCGCTCTTACCCCTCCCCGAAGGGGCACTTGTAAGGACCCTCAGCCCTTCCGGGCTGAGGCCCCAAAGCCCGCTTCCACTACTACCCCTTCATGGGCTAAAGACACCCCCCACTACAAGCCAGGATCTATCAACACCCTTTCAATCAGGAGGTAGCATCCCCATGGGTCTTTCCTTCTCGGAAGGTCATGTGATTTGCATTTAATACTCCTTGGTATAATGAAAACTGTTTATTCTAAATTTAGGTACGTTATGTTAAATATTACTATGACAATGTGGAAATAACACTATTTGTACTAGAAAGAAAGAAAACTGATGAGTCTTCTGTAAGAATATTACTGACGTATAACTGACCGATGAATAACCAGTCAGTCCTAGAAACTGAGCCTAGTTAAAGTATATTTGCTAATGACATAAAATGTTAGGTCTTGCCCTAGGACTTGTTTGCTAAATGTTCGTTTATTATAGGTCAGATGATGTATTACTCGAAACGAGTGCACCCCTGTTGATGAAAGCTAGTGTCAATCATTACGATTCAAGATGGTTATCTTTGATAGATTGGTCACGTTCTGTGGACAGCGGATTTGTTAGCAATAATACGGCTTACCTGTATAGCTAAATAATCGCCTACGAAAAAAGTAAAAGGGAACATATCGGTATGATACTGACCTGCTTTCACAGCTACTTTACCTTAATCAGTACCGAATTTTTCAGAGCCATGTTAGACATGAACACCTATACCATACGCACGAAAGTATCGATTCTCAGGTTTGCCATTTGTAATCTCATATTACCTAGTCGACGGTTATGATTTGCTAAGATTTATCGATGCTAAAACTTTGTTGGTTAAGCAATATATCTAGGTTAGTATATAACAGAACTTAATTTATGTGCTATGTTGTCCAAAAATCGAATACTCGACATATGACTTGAATCAATATTTCAAACCTAGATCACAGGTGAGGATGGATGGATAGGGGACAGCGGGGATGGGTGGTTTGATTTATAACTCATTTCACCTGATTTACTGCTTTTAACTCAAGTAAACTAAAATTACCTTACTGTGATATTTATTTCAAAGAACTAATTTTTATGTTATGTCAGGTATGTGAAGAGAGTCTATTTTTTTGTTATGTTTGGTAAACTGTATGAATTTGCGATTATATTCGATAGATGGGGAATTAAATGAATTATCATCTAGACGAGGATTATGCATGGAACTTTTATTGCTTAAATGATTCACGATTGTTGAGAAAACATTTGTTACGTCAGCATTATATTCTTTCGTCAGTAATCGATGATTAGACACCGGTTTATGCCATACACCTTTGTTAATCATTACTCTGTTAATGATACAAATTAACATTGAACTAATGTTACGAGAATCATGCATGACAAACAAAAAATATCAACAATAATCAGGTTACGTTCTTGTACGACAGTGTACTGTACACTTACTGCACTTGTTAAGTGACAGAGAAGCTATGTAACGTAGTGTTCTTATTCGTACGTCACCCTAGGTAGTGCTTGGGTTTCGTCGTCATGTACATATCCAATATTCCTCATTAGTAATATCAGGTTCATGTCTATAGATTGGACTTTCTATTAATGTTTAAAAACGTTGTTACGTTAGCTTATACTCGATGGTAGGTATATAAAGAACTTATTTTTGTGTTATTTTGAATAATGCTTGCTATGTTTTACAGTTATTTGTGGCTGTATGATAAATTAAACAAAGTTATTGATAAATTCTTGTTAAAATATTACTGTGTCAATGTAAAATTAACGTAATATGCTAGAGATATGTTTGAAAAAGTATAATGAATAGGTTACGTTTTGTATGCAGTGTTAGTTTCTTTACTGGTTGTTAAGTTTGGATCTTTGTTAATGCTAACAGTTTGATTCATGCTTTAGTTGTGATAGATTCGTCGTGTTTGTACATTATTTGTCTAGTGCATATGATGATGCTATGTTAATTTATTAATGTGAAAACCTTGTTATGTTAGCATATATTCGGTTGTTATAAAGAACTCATTTGTGCTATGTTATTGTTGTTTGTGGTCTAACGAGAATATATACCCTTTTGAAATGATATGGTTCGTTCGTACGTCGTTTTCTTGTTTACTTTCTTCTGATGGGTTTAAAGAAAGAATCTCATTACCATTTAAGGGTTTGTTATACACTATTTTCTCGTAGGATAGTTTCGCAATGGTGATACGGATGACACTCCCTCCGTCTCTTACGCTTGTTGTTGATATTCTTCACCGAGGAGTTTGTTATTCCCAACATGTGTCCATTTAATTTAATCGTAACCGGAATGGCGACTGCTACCATTGCTGCATTTCATTCCTGCAGAGGGTCAAATATAGTAAAGTATTGCACACTTTATGCCAAAATGGTTATTGGCATAAATCATTTTCATCTGTTTAACTGGAAAATATCTGAAAGGGGGAAGGAGTCTAAAAAGAGATAATATATTTGGGGATAAGGTTATGATAAATTTTTTGTAAATATTACTATGATAATGTAAAAAACGTTGTTACGATAGCTGCGCCCTTACCAGTTTTGAATTGATATTTCTGAAAGGGGGCGTCTAAAATGGGGTAAGGATAAAAATATTTCATGTTACCTCCTGAAAGCGTTAGGTGTTACAAGGGGCGCCCATCCCCCTGGGTTTTCTCTCGGTAGGTTATGTGCTGCTTTAGATACTCTTGGTTAATGAAAACTGTTATTCGTAAGTTAGGTACGTTAAGGTAGAATATTACATGACATGTGAAAATAACGACTGATTTGTTAGATGAAATGATGAGGTTTTTTGTAAGATGACTTACGTGTTACTGACGATGATGTGTTAGGAAACGTGAGCCTAGGTTAAGTTTTGTTGGGTAATGTTAGGTTTGCCCTAGATTTGGCTAATGTCTATGTTTATTCTAGGTCAATTGATATTATACTCACAACTAGCTGACACTTTGATGAAATGTTGTTAATTTCATTTAGTCCAGATGTTGGTATTCTTTGATATCAATTGTCAATTTGTTAAGGGATTTTGTTAATTGTTAGAGATTATGCTGAAAAAAAGTAAGAATAGGGTACGCTTTGCATACAAGGTTAGCTACTTACTGGTTGTAAGTGTGGAACTTTGTAATGTTAGCAAGTTTATTCGTGTGTAATAGTCTGTTAAGATTTGTCTTTGTAATTATTTCTTATTCCATGTTACGCTATGTTACTATTGATGTGGAAACTTTATTACGTGAGCATACTTCGTTCATCAGTATGATAATTAACCAGTGTTGTGATAAATTTTTTTTAATTACTGTGGTAGTGTAAGATTAACGTTAATATGTTAGAATATGCTTGAAAGTAAGAATAGGTTAAACGTTATTGTATACAAGCTAGCTACTTTACTGGCTGTTAAGTGTGGAAGTTTGCTAATGTTAACAGTTTATCGTGTGTAAGTTGTGTTATGTTTGTCTTTCTACATTATTTTCTTAGTTCATGTTACGTTATGTTTAGCTTTATTGATGTTGGAAACTTCATTACGTTAGAGTATATTCGTTGAACAGTATGATAATTAACTAGTGTTGTGATAAATTTTAGTTAAAATATTACTGTTTTAGTGTAAGATTAACGTTAATATGTTAGAGTTATGCTTGAAAAGTTAAGATTAGGTTTACGTTTTGCATGTTAAAGTAGTTGCTTTACGTCGGATGTTAAGTGTGGAACTTTGTTAATGTTAACAGTGTATTCGTGTGTAAGTTGTTGATAGGTTTGGTTTGTACATTATTTTTCTAGTTCATATGTAACGAGATGTTAGCTTTATTGATGTGGAAACTTGTTACGTTAGCATACTTTTCGTTTGCTCTGTGATGATAATTAACCAATGTTGTGATAAATTTTTAAAGTTAAAATATTGACCATGTTAGTGTAAATTAACAACGTTATGGTAGAGACATGCTTGACAAAGTAAGAATTGGTTACGTATTTGCATGCTATTGTTAGTACTTACTGGTGTTAATGTGTAACTTTGTTAATGTTGACTGCTTATTTCTGCTTAAGATGTGGTTAGGGTTTGTTGTTGTACATTATTTCTTAGTTCAGTTGATGCTATGTTTTAATAATGTGAAAATTTTGTTACGTTAGAGTTATATCATTGGGTCTGTATGATAATTACACACGGTTTTGGTAAATTTTTGTTAAATATTACAGTCTTAATTGTAAAATACAGCGATATGTTTAGAAAAGTGAAGATAGGTACGTCTTTATTTGCTATATAGTTGACTTTTACTGTTGTTTAAGTGTGGAACTTTTTTAACGTTAGCAGTTTATTCTTATTATTTTGTCGTTGTGGGTTATATTCTTAGGTCAGATGATGTTAAGTAAGCTTTATTAATGTGAAAACTTTGCTACGTCAGCATATATTGTGTGATGTTTATATAAAGAACTTGATTTTATGTTATGTTTATGATTCTGAAACCATTATTTTCGAAATCTACAGACCTAATAACATATATAAAGACACCAATATTGTATCATTACACAAATATTTTAATAACACGGCACCGCACCGGAGCCAGCACCGGTGCAGCTGTCAACTCCCACTTCTCTGAGTTAGACTCCTTCTCTATTCTTTCCTTCTTTATTCTTCCTTCATCGTTCTTTCTTCCTCCTTCGACCTCTGTTTTGTACTCTGTGCTCTTTTTTTCAGTCGGGACCCCCCTAATGGGGGGGTCCAGCATCGCTCAAGGAAGTCTCAAACATTCATATTCGAACTCTACGACCCGATAACCTATATAAACACACCAATATTGTTGTTATACGACTGTTTATTAACTCGGCCCCTCAGTGGCTCCAGCACCGGTGCCGGAGCCAACTCCTCAGATTCCAATACCAACTCTTTCTAGAAAAATTCAACTCTGAATCCTCTCACCAAATTTCAGCCTTCTACGAACACTTCAATTTTTTAAGGGGGGTGGGGTCCCCCTTCAGGGGACCATTGGGGACGTAACATCGTCCATGACTAGGGTACCTCCCCATCTAACACCACTCCAAATTTTAATCCAATACGATGACTCTAACCCATGTAAATATACATCGGAGCCATATGCTGAGTCAGAGCCGGAGCCTAAAAATCATAATAATAATAATATATAATAATAATAATAATAAAATACATAATAATAATTAATAATAATTAATAATAATAATAATAAATAATATAATAATAATAATAATAATAATATAAGAAAAAAACTTCAGAGGATGCGTACGGTCGTTGGCGATGAGCTACCGGCGCGGTGCGGGTGCGGCTGCGTGGCGGTGCGGTGCGGATCGCGGTGCGGCGCCGTGGCGGTGAGGCGCGGTGCAGTGCGGCGTGGGGTGGGGCGGTGCTGGACAAGCTGCAGAAGGAGACGCAGAAGGGCTTAAAAAACAACTCAGAAGTGTTTCCTGCGGACACTTCTTGATCCGTAATAATAATATAATAATAATAATAATATAAAAATAATAATCAAATATGGGGAGATGTGTGTGTGTGTTGCGCGCGCGTGCTCTCGCGCGCTGACGTAATCTTCGTCTGGCGACGAGGGATTAGCGTCATCACGCTCGAACCCGAACCTCTCGTTAGGCCTAATTTCGATCGCTCAGAAGCCGC
>JABUQX010014845.1:12500-40000 GCA_015478945.1 Trachelipus rathkii
TAATGGTTACAACGATAAACATGCACGCAGATCTGATAACGAAGCAACGTTAAAAATTACACAAAATTTCGAAAACTTCGCAAGACTTTGACTAATTAATTTTATTATTTCTCGACAAAAAATTAAATATATATATATATATATATATATATATATATATATATAATATATATAATATATATATATAAATATATATATATATATATATATATATATATATATATATATATATATATATATATATATATATATAAGTTTTTATATATTACACATATTAAATATATATATCCTATATATAAACTATGTACATATATACCATATATATATATATACATATATATATATATATATATATATATATATATATATATATATATATATATATATAATATAAATATATATATATATATATATATATAAGTATATATGCACAAAGATTACATTTATATAATAAAAATTATATAAAATAAATTATAAATAGGAGTTTTGATGATAATAGACAATCTTAGTAGCGATATTTGTTTATCAATTTTTTACCCGTAAGGTTTTTGTCACGTGATCAATTATTAAAGTGATTTTTAATATTTCTAAATAAATATTTATAAGTTTCTAATATAACTATTCTATAAGTTTATATATACCTTTTGTTATATATATATATATATATATATATATATATATATATATATATATATATATATATATATATATATATATATATATATATATATATATATATAATATATATATATATATATATATAACTATATACTACTATTATATATCATATATATATATATATAATATATATATATATATATATATATATATATATATAAAATATATATATATATATATATATATTTATATATTTCTATATTTATATATATATAGAGTGTATATATATATATATATATATATAGGGTTGATTTTCAATTATAAAACTCAAAGGGGAAAAGGGTAGAAATGATATTTTTTATAGCAAGAATCGTTTTCGAGACGACTCCTGAAAAGATCAAATTTCACTTTATGAAATTTTGACAAGTTTTTTATTTCTGATTTTTATTTATTATTTTTAACTTTTTATTTTCTCTATTCTTTTTTATATGTATATATAATAAGACCCTTTTTTTCTTTTTACCAAAAAAAATAAATGAATAAATAAAAAAACTTTTTGTAATTTAAAAGGAAAGTTCCCTTTGATATTTTGAACAATCTTTTCAATCACGATTTTTGTTGAAAAATTTTTGAGTAACTAGAAAGGTTTATATTGACAATTATACGTATTATATTTTAAATTTTTATATTAATAAAAACTATTTTTTATTTTTTATTGACGATGCAATAATGGACGACCTATATTTATTAACTTTAATTTTTATGAATTATACTTTAAATGACAACTTTCCGGTTTTTAACTTTTAATACCTTTCCACGTTTTACTTTCCTATTTTTAATTTAGCAATTTTATTTATTTTTATTTTTATTTTTATCAATTTAGCGTTTTTACTTACTTATTTTATTCTTTTTATTTTAAATTTCGGAGGTTTTAACGTTGGAATTTTTTATCAAGATTTTTTCTTCTTCTTGACCTCTTAACATTTAATTCTAATTATAAATTTTAAATTTCAAGTGTGAGAGTTTAAAGTTTGTATGTTTAAAAAAAAATCAGTCTACATGGCGTTGTTTACAAAGAGGCTTGACACTTTTAAAACTTTTAGCTTTCACCGAAAAAAGAGTAGAAAGAAAGATAGTCAAAATCTCGAAGAATCTCCAACCTACACATTAAACTGGACCCTAAATTTTAAAACGAAGTAAAAAGAGTTGATTTGAATGAAGATCGGCTCAAATATTTGGTATTTGGTGATAAAAACCAAAAGACCAAAACAACGTGGGTCGATCGAATGAGTTCAAATCAGGAGGACTATTCTAACAGAAACGTATCAACATTATATAACAACTCGTGGGTCCACTATCAGATCGAATCATTCTAACTGGAACAACTCAACCAGAAGAGACTGATTTGATATATAATGCTGAAACATTTATCAAAAAATGATATAAAAACGAATCAAAACTGAAGCCTTTTTGCTAATACATCTGAAAGGAGAGAAGGGGGGGCTAATAGCCATTAGTAGGGATCCTATCGGTTTTGTCCAGAAGGCATAATAAAAATAACACTACCTACGTAAACATTTTATTAAGAACACTGCTAAAGAAGGAAGCTTTTCATGGTTTTCCGATCAGGGAACAATAAACAAACAAATCCCTGACCCCTACGTAAGGTCAGCAGGTCGCTTCCTAGATAGCGAGGATGCTTCTAAAAGGAAAGATTGAGACTCGTCTGGAGGATAAGTCTCGTCAGAACTTTATACTACTTTAAACTGCATTATTAAAATGGATCTTGTAGAAATCTCCATCGTTGGGACTCGGATAATGCAAATTAAATGGGAACGGAGTCCTTGTTGAGAGAGCAGTTAATTATAATAAGAAGAATGAGTCTCGGCCGCGATCGCTTCCTTTTATACTCGATAGAGAAAATGCCGAACGGTTGGCGATGAGTAATTAGTTAAAAAAAACATCCATTTGAATTATTAATGTTATGACTATAAATTTAATATCAAAAGATAGTAAATTTAAAACTATATATTACATAAATTATTTATGGAATGAATCAATATAGATTGTCTGTGAAAATTACTGAAAGTTTCAATGGTAGCCTTTAGCAACTCAAATCTAGTTAATAACGCGTGGGTTTTGCTTCCATAAGAAATTATATAATAAATGTAACTTTTTAATTAAAGGTAATTATCAATTTTAACAACAATCAACAGATTCTGTAATTTTTTATGATTACTTTGATATAAAAATTGAGTTCGTAGGACAACCATGAGCTATAATATGTTGATATATCAATAAAGAAAAACAGGGGTCACTTGACCCAGAAAATCTTGACCTTTCGATTCAAGGAGGTCAATGACATTTATACAAATGGAAGATTGAAGTGTCAAGATCAATTTGGCCTATTAATCAAGTACGACAACCTTACAGAACTGGTTTAATAAGAAAGAAGGGAAAAACTTTCAAATAAGAAAATTCACAAGTTTGAAAGCCTATTTTTTACAGGTGATTCAATATATTTATAATTATGTAACTACAACTTTGACCAATGTCAAAATTTAACAAAATATAGCTCCATATTCTTAGTATAACTTAAGAAAATTTGAGACTTCAAAACTTTGTTAAAAGAAAGATAAATATAAGCCGGTTACTTGTATCAGCTTTTCATTTATCAATTTTGGAGATAGAAGGTTTTGTGTATATATATATATTTATATATATATATATATATATATATATATATAATATATATATATATATAATATATTATATATATATATATATATATATAAAAATATTTTGTATATATATATATATATATATATATATATATATATATATATATATATATATATATATATTTATAATATATATATATATATATATATATATATATATATATATATATATATATATATATATATATATATATATATATATATATATATATATATATATATATATATATTATAATAATATATATATATATATATATATATATATATATGTTGAAATTTGCATATTTTTTATTGAAACTTGGTGTAATAGTAGTACGGGACGTAAATAAAAAGAATATGCAGGTAGAAATTGACAAAAATGAAAGGGGGGGGGCTCCAGCCCCTAACCATACTTTTTAGGGGTTACAGGTAACCCAGGAGTTTCAAACTTGAGACTTTTACTATTTTTTAGAAGAAGTATCAACTTTGTAAATTTCAAGGGCGTAACCCAATTATAAGGGGTACTTTACTCTTATGAGCCATTACAAAGGTACGGTACTTCTGAAATTTTTTGGTTCAACATGATACCGACTCACAGAGCAATTTTATTTCAATAAATTCTGATTTTATATATATTTGTTGATTATTATAGTTTAATATTTTACTATAAACAGTAAGAAAATGATGGTCGGTGTAATCACGACTTCCTCAACCACAATTTGGGACCAACCACTCGCGAATACAATCATTTGCACCTTTTATAAATACTGGCCACAAAATGGCAGATGGGGTAAATATAAAAATTTACGACATTAAATTCCACACCCAAAGGAAACCACAACAGAAAAAATATAGTTTGTTTTCGTAAGTTTTGGTAATAGGAAATATAGTTAATAAGTATACTTTCCATTCGTCAGCGAATCACGTCCGAAGAGGAGGATGAAAGCTAAAATAAACCCATACGTAGTGATAAAATACGACTCTCAAGTCTTGCATGCCCAAATCTCAAAAAACATCCTTCTAAAACTTAATAAAAAAAAAAAACTTGGGAAGGTTGGGTTTGCTATGTAAACTTAGGATTATGTGTCTCAGTGACGTCAATCTTTTCCATTCCACCAACAGCAAATATCAGTCGAGGAGACATGATAATTTTTTGGTTATCACGGACGACCCCTTCCCAGAGGAACTTCCACTCCAAGACAGCTGCTTTAAATTAATTGAAGGCTTTCCTTCAATTTTTTCCTACTTTAAAGGATTTATACCTTTACCTTTGTTCCTAACAAATTTCGGTATGAATTAGGAGATGAATATGCAAGGCTCTCGAAATCACAATTTAAAACATTGCTGGGATCAAGTAATAACCCCATCCAAGGGACAAACGCGATTCACGTTCAAAATAAAAAGTATAAGTAAGAAATTTAAATAGATTATTTTTAATGTTCAATAGTAAGAGAACTTATATGATAAAATTTTTTGTTGTTGTCTAAATGGACAATAAGGTTGACGTCGAAGCTTATTTCAATGAATATAGCTTTTGACCGACGTTTAGTCAGGATGTTGCCTGACAATGGTTCCTTTGAGGAAGAAGTTTAATGACGTAAGTGACTCTTCTTTCGTGAAGAATCATAAATATTAAAATATAATTAAAGGGGGGTACAAATGAACGATTACACGAGTAAGTTTGCTCTTCATTGCGCAGAGAAAACCGAAAGGACAATGTCATCTGTATAAGGAAATGCTATGCTTGCAATTTCCAATAAATTAATTTTTAAATTTTGAATAATATAATAATAACTTACACCAACCATTGATGAGGAGGTGAAGTTAAAAGGAAATTCCAAATAGAGATTACTATAATACTTCCTTATAAGGGAAGAGGAATTTCAAAGTGAGAGTTCTCACAAGTCTCAAAGCAGAGACAATATAAATTGTTTAATATAATAATTTTTTAAATTGTTACAAATTTTTAAAGAGGGGGGGGGTTCCACCCCCAAGTCTCAGTTGAGACAATATAAATTGTTCAAAAATAATTTTTATAAAAGGTGAAAGTTTCACCAATCTCAGCAGAGGCAATTTCAAATTGTTATAAATTTTTTAGAGGGGGGGGGTTCCACCCCCAAGTCCCCAAGTCTCAGTTGAGACAATAAGAGAATTGAACTATTTTTTTTAAAGACAAATATGTAATGGTGCACATTATTTACAGCTCCCCCCCCCTCGGCACCTACGAGAGAGGGGAAGAAAAGACTTAAAACAAAATATTTGATTGAGTTGGACACTTGTCCAATAAGAAGATATAATAGTGGCCTGAAAGGCACTACTAAAACAAAGGGGTATTTTTTACCCTAAGTAATTTTTTGATAAGTTGTGTTCCCAAAAGTCTCAGCCGAGACAATAAATTTTTCAAAAAGACTTAAAACTAACTTAAACCTAACTTAAACTAAGGAGGTGGGTGCAGAAACCCCAGAGCAAACAAAAACAACAAAAAGATACAAAAAAAATCTGCTATATACAAGAAATATGAGAAGGTACTTTGCCATGGTACCAGTTTGACAAATAGAAGGAGGGGGTAGATAGAATTTGATATATGGCTTCAAACCCTATCCCCCTTTGGTTAATCAAATTTGTTTAAAGTCCCTTCACTAAGTTCCCGGACAAGAGTGGTTTTTTGTAAGTCAATTTTTGACTTACTTTGTGATAAAAAAGTATTAATAGAGGAGGAGGGATCATACCCCATAGTTATAGGGTCCTCCTGTTCCTCAGAAGGACATAATCTTCATTCAAAGAGTTATGTTTAAGGTGGTTAGATGAGAGAAAATCAGAGTTTCTTATAATTACTCTCTCACCTGTAGTGGTAATATAAAGGTGGGGGTGGTCATTACTCAAATGAGACAACTTCCCCTCCCTTTTGTGGAATGACTTCTCTTTGGTAGAAGTCAATGGTTTTTTATTGTAGTATAATTTCTTTCCTTGGGAAGAAAAATGGGTAGAGTTCTTTTTTAACTTAAAAGAACGTTGTAGAGAGTACTTCTCTTTTTTAGAGAAGAGTGACAAATTTTATAATCTAGTTTTAAAGTCTTTATCTCTGGTAGAGGATAAGGACAAATTTTATTTTGACTAAAATGACAATAGTCAGTTTTAGTTTTAAGAGGTACAATTTCCTTGTTAGAAAATGTGACCATTTTTGATGAAGAATTTATCAAACAATTTTTATTACCAATTTTGAATTTAATATTTGTAATATTTTTGATATATAATTTGAGTTGTTCTTTACAAGAACCAACTGCAAAAGTTTCACTCATAGCTATGAGTGATTTCAAATTTTTTATTAAATTGATTCCCACAAATTGAAATAAATTTTCTCCTCCACTTGTTTGGGAGTAAGAAAAGGAAGAACCATCCTTCATTATTATTTTATAATTGTTTTTATAAGTATTTTTATTAGTATTTTTATAAGTATTACATTTTCCTTGCTCTGGAAAAGTAATTAAGGACTTCTCCTCATTCTGTGAGGAAGAAGCCAATTTAAGAAGTAGATTATCTAGTATAGATAAGAAGGAATTTTTAAAGGTGAGGAAGGTCCTAAAATGGTTTTTCCCACTTCTCTGTTGAGAATGGGGAAGTGAGAACAATTTATTCAAAAGATGAAATTAATTTTATGTCTTATAACGGACACTATTATAGTTACTACTACATTACTAATGATCCCATATTTTCTGGTGATTAAAGATTATATATAATTCGGTAAAATATTGTTGATATAATTTTAATTAGTATATTATATTTATAGATATATTTTTTGCAATATTATTTTCTACTGTATTCAACAAAGATATTTTATATCTTCCTCATAGGAAGGTATAAATGATGTTGAGATCGTCAATTTCCTCTGATCACAATTTCAGTGGGTTCAGAGGGTTGTTTTGGGTTCAAACATTTCCTAGATATACCAGGTTGAATTGCAAAAAATACAGAAGGTTTGACCATTAAACATTCAGATATAGAATGATTTGATAAAAACAAGATAAGCAAAGAGGGTTATTTACCAATATATATAGGAGATTGTTCTCACACTCAAAAGCTAAAATGCCTTTGTTTTACAAATAATACAATAGTATGAGAATAATTAGCTTCAAGATAATATAATGGTATTTTTACTGTATAATATTTTGAGAGATATATGAGATTTCTTCTCGTAAGCCTCTTCAGAAGTAATGGTTTTGTGTATGAGAGGGTCATATCTCTTCAACTCACCATTTAAATATTCTAATTGTTCGACTATTAGTAGATATTTGTGTAATAAAGGGTATCTCTCTGTACATAATATTTTGGTCTCAAAACAGATTTCATCTATTAAGAGCCTTATAGTTTCACGTTAGTCGTAAAATCTTTTAATTTTGGTATATTTTTAATTTTATTTTCAAGGGCACAAATGGTGTCCAAAATAGAAGTGTGCCGATTTTAATTCACATCGGCATCAAGGAATAAATCGTCTTCTTCGAGGAAATCTACAAGTTTGTAATTAATATTTTCTAAATCAAAATCGAGTTTTTCTAATTTTTTTAATAAGTGATTCCAACTGATTGGTATTCAAGTTGGAATATGAAATGCAAGAGTCAGCTTCGTGAAGAGTCCCCTCCACGAGGCTCCGCAAAATATCTCTCTGCTGTATGAGAGAGTTAAAGACCTCAAAGTCAGCGGCCGAAAGGTCGGTAGATGGGTGAAGTAGGTAGACAGGTAAATATTAGTGTTTAAAAATAAATATATATAATATATTTATATTTATATAATATATATATATATATATATATATTTATAAAAATATATATATATATATATATATATATATATATATATATATATATATATATATATATATATAATATATATATATATATATTATATAAATGAAGTACAAGTACAATATGGATTGTACAAGTAAAATATTGTACAAGTACAAGTACTTAGTACAAAAAAATATATATGTGTCTTGGGACACAAAAAAGAGATTCAAATTTTTAAATCTTTAAATTACAATGTTAATTTATATTGGTCAACAAAAAAAAATGTTTGAAACCGATGAACCGGTCTCAACTGTACCGTTGTATCCAATGGAAAATATGTATAAAATTTTTTTTTACAAAAAGGAAGTTCGTGACACTTAAAATATTCAAATTATAAACTAAATGTAATTTTTATAAAGGAATTATATATATATATATATATATTAATTATAATATATAAATACTATATATATATATATATATATAATATATATATATATATATATATATAAATATATAATATATTATATTATTAGATATTTATATAAACGGTGGTCATTATGTTACATAACAATACTTTAGAACGGCTCGACCCTTTTTGGTTGCCATTAGGTAATCTGGGGATTTTCTAATTGGTATCGCAGCGCAGTGAGTGTATTTACAGAGATGTAAATAACCACATACTCGATAATTATCGCGACTCTATTAACGACGCCCTAGAATTATACAAAGAAAGAAACTGCCTCTCAATAGTATATGCGTCAAACTGTGGAGTTTGTTGAGTTTATGTAGTTACACAAAATTAAGTCAAACATTCCTAGTGAGTCTAAAGATTAGACTGTGACCCGCGTTAGACTTTCCATATCTTTATACCAAATGCCACGATGTTACTGTGCGTTGGAACTTCTATCTCCCACCTACACTCTACTGAGAGTTTACCTTGACTGAATTTATTAATCTCCCATCACTAAAACTAGTCAGAAAAATTTCATATTCTCTCATCTACAGTAATCTTTTTCCTTGAATAAAAAACACTATTTAATCAGTGGTAGTGGAAAAATTATTTATGTTATAGGTGCGGCAACACCCTTTACCTATGAATAGCGGCTCTGCCCTCTAGTGTGAATGTAGGTGGATGATTTAACTAGTTAAAAAAAAAAAAAAAATAAATAAAAAAATGAAGTATAACGGAGTATAACGGTTAATCATTCAGCTTATACAGTTTACTTTACGAATAATACGGCCTATTTATATGATTGAACGCCTGTTAGTTTATTTTTCTTTAGTTATACGATTAATGAATAATTTTAACTGAATGTTAACTTTTACTCATACTTAAACGGTGCCCACCTTTTAATATATATATATAAAGTATTTATATATATATAATAGTATATATATATGATATTATATATATATATAATATATATATATTAATATATATTATATATTATAGTATAATATTATATTAATTATATATATATATATTATATATTATTTAATATTATATATATATATTATATAATATATATATATATTATATATATTATTATAAATTATATTAATAATAATAGTATTATATTATATTAATATATAATATATTAATTATATATAGTATATATTATATTATAATATATTAATTATTTATATATATAATATTATAATATTAAATATTAAAATTAATATATTTATTAATTATATATATATATTTATAAATATATATATAATATAATATAATTAATATAATATTATATATATATAATAGTGGGTTTTAACTATTGGCCACTTAATAAATAAAGAAAATTTCATTATATATATATATATATATATATATATATATATAATATATATATATATTATAATATACAATATATATATATATATATAATTCTATATTATAATATATATAAATATATATATATATATAATATATATATGGAGTATAGGGGGCACATAACTACGGCAAACCTGGCTTCCGGAAGTGCAACCGGAAGTTGCAAAATGTTGCAAAGCAAACATTTGGCAACATCCGGTTTTTCAAGCATGAGTGTCAAGGTTAGGGTTTTTAAGTCGGTGAGACCGAATAAAAAACTGAAAAACCAACTAAAGAAATTTTAAAACTGAAATCAAGATTTTACACCCAAAAGAGGGGGCGGGGAGACCCCCAAAGGTTGATTTTTGATTACTAGAATTAAATAATAGATAGATCATTTTTGATGGTTTCAATCGATTTATCCGATGTTTTTTACCCCTATATCGATGTTTAAATCGTCTTCTACGTGCTCTGGTTGACTGAAAAATATAATCGAAAGAAAAGTATTAATAACATTCATTCCGATTGAATAGTGTATAGTTACACTACATATGGATGGGACTGGAAATCCTTGGAAATCCTGGAATCCTTGGAATCCTGAAGGATTCCAGGATTTGGAAATGATCTAAATGTTTCCAAGAAGAGTAGTGTGCAAAAGGTGATACCCCCCCCCCCAAAAAAAAAAAAAAAAAAAAAAAAAAAAAATAAAAAAAAAAAAATTAAAAATTAAAAAATTAAAATAAAAATAAAAATAAAAATAAAATTAAAATAAAATTAAAATTAAAATTAAAATTAAAATTAAAAATAAAATAGAAATAAATAAATAGTAAAGTATTAATTTAACGATTATTATTTTAGCCGTGCATTTCCCCGCGCCGTACGCGTTATCACTATGCATCGCACCGCATGCTCCGCTCGGCAAAAAACCCCGGGCACCCCCCGCTACGCCCACGTGTGATGGGTGAGTTCCAAAATCTGGAAATTTTCTTAAAAGGTTCAAATATGGTGAAACTTATTAAGGTAAATTTGCATAATGTATAGAAGAAGTAGAAATGCACGGAGTGCATAAGAAAAGATGGAAGAAGAAGAAGAAATGCACGGAGTGCATATGAGAAGATGGAGGAAGGAGGAAGAAGGAAAAGTAGGAAGGAAGAAGGAAGGAGTAGGCAACGATGAAAGGAAGGAAGAATGTAGTTTGGGAACCAGCGGAGGTGGTCGCCTAACTGAAATAAAAGAAGAACGAAATCTTTGAGTTAGAAGAGAAGATGGAGAAGGAGAAAGGAGGCAGAAGAAGAAGACAGAGTTGGTACAGGCACCGGGCTGCAAAGAGAAGCGGTGCTGTTACTGAGTTAGTAAACGATTCTTTAAAATTCCAAAAGGACTTCAAATCTCTTTTTGTTTTTATATGCTTCAAGTCATATTTTGTATAAAACATAAACAAAAACTTTTATTTATTTTTGTTTTCTTTTCTTTAAATATTTTGTTTTTACTAAAAATTTATTCTTTTTATGTTTATAACTTTAAAAAATTTGCCAACATTTTTACATTACTCTAAAGCGCGAAATCAGTAAATTCTCTAAAAATTCGTAACATTACCCTCCTACGCTTCCAGTATGACGTAGAAACATTCATACGTGTGCGGTACTCTTATAATATAGATCTATGAGAATGTGGAATAAAAACTTTTCGTTAAACAAATAAAATGTAAGATTTGTTATTACTTTTGTTTTTATTTTTCTTTCAAAAGATCTGATTTTTACATAATTTTATTCTTTTATGTTTGATAACTTAAAAAAAATTTGCGTTTTTTTTTACAGACCTTAAAGCAGAAAACAGTAAATTCAGCTTAATCAAACCCACAGCCACCCTTCTGTCATTCGGTGATCTATTGATCTAGATCTATTGGTCCATTGATTCAAGTCATATTTGTTAACATAACACTAAAAACTTTTATTTATTTTGCTTTTGTTTTTTTTTATAATCGTCAACTAAATTTAACTTGAGCTTTTTAAAAATTTTAATTCTGATTTTATAAGTTAATATAACTTATCATTTTAAATATTTTAATTTTGACTTTCAAGTTAAAATTTTGACTGAAGTTTACAAATTTTAAAATTTATTTTATTATTTGTTTATTGCTTTAACACATTTTGTTTTTTACTAAAAATTTATTCTTTTATGTTTATAACTGTAAAAAAATTTGCCATTTTTACATACTCTAAAGCAGTAACAACAGTAAATCAGTCTAATTCAAACCACCCATCTACCCTGCCTACCATTCTTATCTATTGAATCTATTGATCTATGATGTTCAGTCATATTTTGTTTAACATAACACAAAAAACTTTTATTATTTTGCTTGTTTTCTTTTTTATAATCGTCAACTAAATTATATATGTTTGCATTTTTATTTTTATAAGTTTCATTTTAATAATTTTAATCAGATTAATCTTACATTTCTAATATAGCTTGTCATTTTAAAAATTTTAATTCTAACTATCATATTAATTTGACTGGAGTCATTACAGTTTTAAATACTTAACAACATTTTATTCGGTCTATAAATGTAAACTTTTTATGTTATAACTTAAGTAAAAAATTTGCAGTTTTTACATACCCTAAAGCAGTAAATCGGTTAAATCAGTAAATCAGTAAAGCAGTAAATCAGATAAATCAGTAAATCAGTAACATCAGTAAATCAGTAAATCAGTAATCAAGCTGCCCTCCATTATAAATCAGTTAATCAAACCCCCACTCTATCCTCCAACCATTAACGTGATCTATTGATCTATTGATTCAATTATATTTTGCATAACATGATAATAATAAAACGGCTTTTATTTAATTTTTGTTGTTTCTTTAAACATTTGTTTTTACTAAAAATTATTTCTTTTTATGTTGTATAACTATAAAAAATTTGACATTATTTGGGTAATCTTCTCATTTAAGCTGAACTTAAATTTCAACATCAGTAAAGTCAGATCTACAAGCTCACGCTTAACAGTCAATCAGTAAATCAAACCACCGCACTCTATCCTCCTACCATTCGTGATCTAATCCATCTATGATCTATTATCTATTGATTCAAGTATATTTAAACATTGTCAAAAACTTTTACTTTATTTTGTTTTTGTTTCTTTAAACATTTTTTTGTTTTTTACTAAAAAATTTATTCTTTTTACTTTTATATAACTTAAAAAATTTGCAATTTTTACATACCTTAAAAGCAGTAAATAGTAAACAGTAAATCAGTAAAGCAGTAAATCAGTAAACAGTAAATCAAACCACCCCACTCTATCCCTCCTACCCTTCGTGATCTATTGATTCTATTGATTCTATTTGATTCCTTATTGTCGCTATTGATTCATACATTTATTATGTTATATATATATTATTAATAAAAATTAAGGGAAATAAAATTAATTTTAATTTAATTAAAAGTCTGTGAAGCTCATCTATGTTCGTTGTGATGTTGATTTTGTTGTTGTCTCTGAATTGTCCACAATGTCTCACTCGCGGCCACTGTCATCGAGAATCTTCTATCTGGAATGGCATATTAAGTTTAGTCTATTAGTTGAGTTTATTTAAGAATATAATATATAACATATATAACCCATATAAATATTTGATATTTAATAATATAATATATATCATATCATACCCTAATGTAACAAAGGAAGGTTCTATACAATTATAATGGTATATATTTACTATATAATAAAACTTAATTTAATACTTAAATATCGTATATACTAATAACAAAAATATTATCTCATATCCTATAGCCTAACTTAGACATATATCAGAGCAATTTACATACATACAAAATTTAACCAAATATTAGAAGTTATCATCTTTGCCTAATACAAGTGAGAAAGTCATGGGCATGCTCAAATCTCTCATTCTTATATTATATAGTCGAAATTTATTATATGTTCTCTAGAGGATTACTTCTTCAATTTATAAACTTGAAAAATAACCATGAAAAAATTCATACTACCGGAATGTAGTAGAGTGCCATTATAAATATTATTTATATAAACGATTTTACGCGCTATTATAGCTAGCGCATTATTATTAATCATTTCGAGACTTATAAGTAAAATAATATAAATTATTTAAATTAGTATAAATAATACCTTAATTTATTATATATTTTAACGATTTTATAATTTCGTTAAAAATATTATATTTAAATTAGACACTCCTTATGTGTTATCCGTTTTTTCCGCCACAACAAATTAGATTCAAGTCTTACCTGCCATCCACCTCTAACTTGTAGAAACAATAGGGGCGAATTACTACTATTAACGCCACCTCCTTACCCTGGTTCTTTGTAATTCTATATATTATTTTTTTGGTTATCACATTCTCACTCGTATTGTCATTTCGGCTTAGGTCTTCTCATCTCATCTTATAGCTTTTTATTAATTTTATATATTCGCGTGCTCCCCGTATATCTAAAGTTTCCAAGCATTATCTGGCTGAGGTTAGTATATTTTAACTCGAAGGCTGAAACTCTAGGAAAAAAATACTCTCATTAAGTCCCAAATGCTTATTTCGGTGAATTTAATCTTCTTCCTCTCGAGCCGAATAAAGAAACTTGTCTTGCACACGCCTCCGCATTCGGCCACAATCAATAATCACTCCCTATAACCCACTTAAATGTTACTCCGGTGAAAATTCTCCTTAGTAACCCATCTGCTTTGCCGTAACACCATTCTCCGCAATCTGATGTCTTAACCGGCTAATCTTCATGATTGTCCTTTGACATATGGACCCAATTCAGCGATAATCAAGGGTTTATAATCTAGTTACATCATAATTTCGAGGTGGCTAAATACTAAAACTACATCTCTACTAATATGGTCTAAGTGCCCTCTAATACATCTGTCTTATAGAGTTTAATATTCACGTTTTATACTCAATATTCACAAATAACGCCACTTCAACATATGTTTCCTTCTTATCCTCTCCAATCTCACTGAAGTCTTATATCCTTCACAATACATAATCTTTGAGTTTTACTGCTTATAAGATATTTAGGACTTTATTATAACAATAACATAATGTATAGTAGTAGTGTATCTTCTCTGTATATGTAAATTTTTAACTCATATATCCTAGTTTTGCCCTATACATACATATATTATACTTATTTTTGCCATTTTTTATAGATAATAAATGAATCTTGAAGACCAAGGATCCTCCCCCCAATACCCAATATTGGCACTAACTCTTATATACAAAGCCCCGAGTTATAAGACCGTCTCCATGTGAGAGTCTCGTGGTAGGAGTACACATGCTAGCATTAATTAGCCAAATAAGAGTAATTAAATAAAATATCATGAGAATATAAAATCAGTAAATCATAACTACCCTAACTCTATCCTATCTACTACCCATTCGTAGATCTTATTGATACTATATTGATCTATATGATCTATTGATTTAAGTTATTATATTTTGATATAAACATATTTCGTACTTTATAAAACTTATATTATATATTATTGTTTTATGTTATTACTATATATATAATACATTTTGTTTTACATAGAAAAAAATTATCTATTTATGTTTATAACTTATAAATAAATAATATTTTATATGCATTATACATATACTATTATATAAAGGCATATATACAAATATATCATAGGTAATAAATTCTAAATTAAATATAATTCAATTTTAAATAGTCATCGGATTAGGGAGAGATTAAGATGAATCAGGATAATTGAGCGAAGATGAGAAGTGACGAAAGTCCATCTCTTCGACGTCATAGTCCAGGTCTTAAATTCGACTCTTTTCCCATTCGGTTAATTTCTATTTGAATTAGCTTAGAGCTTTAGAGTTCTCCTCGATTCTAAGTGTGGTACTAATCATAATCGCATAGTATGGAATTCTCATATTTGTCTAACTATATAGAAGGTCTGATATTACATTCATTTATTAATGTTGGACTGCCATGAGGTAAAATTATTTTTTTTATGATTTATTCTTTACTCATGGGTTTAAACGGATAACTAAAACATTTCTATCTCTTCAGTAGTTATACTACTGACTTCTGATTGAATATATTTTATGTTTATGTCAATAATAATACTATATATGATAAAATATTCTAATATTTAGCACTGATCGGCATGTTGGGTTTTGCTATATGAGGTGCTCCATTATAGATAAATGACGACATGATTGCCTTGATATCGTTCGTGATAGATCTTGTATTTAACAGTTGTGATTGTAGTGTATGTTTCCGTGATTTGAGATCTAGCGATGTAAATCCATGTTTAGTTCGTTTATGCTCTAGTGTTTAGCTTGATCGGCTTGTGGTTGGTCAGTTGTCATAGTGCTAGTTGTTGTCAGGATTGTTGTGTGTAGTCTGATGTTTGAGATTGTCTAAAATTAAACTTATGAATATAAATATACTTATATCAATTGAATCCAATATAATATAAAATACAAAGTAATAGATATATTTCAACTCATACGGCTTTCCTTCTTCATGTTTCAAACTTTATACTCATGCATAGTGTAAACTTTTATCAAAGTTAGTTTCCATTCGGTATGGATTACTATCATCCCAACCCTTTATATGACTCTCTCCTTCTGAAATTCCCATCTGCAATTCTTCAGTACCATCAAAGACCCCCACCGCACGTTTGCTTCATCGACTCCGAGCTATTCATCTTAAGCGAATGGTTATAGCGGTAAGGTTTCTGCTAAATGCATTCAAATTGAGTTTGTTTTAAAAAAACGCAATTTATTAATTGGTTTTCTATAATTTAATAACTTGAGATAACGATAAAATATTTCTTAACTTTCTAAAGCTAATTTTACCTATATTTTTAATATTTCATGAAGTATCAAGGCATTTGTTTTTATTTAGTAGCGGGTTACTATTTCTCTTTAGTGATTCTTATTTCCTCACGTTAAACCTCATTTTACATATAACATGCAGTGTCCAATTTCTTGTACTCTTGTGTATGATTTAAATTTATTCTATGAAGTTACTGTTCCTGAATTCACCAATTTTCTTGGATTGTATTGTGAACAAGTTACTCCTCCATAATCCAATTATATCCTAATTCATAAGAAATTTTTAAGTTTTTAAAATCAATTTTTTATAATTTTATGGAGTTCTGATGAGCTTCATCTATTCTTCTTTTAAAATCTTTGGTGTATTTTGACTAAGTCACCTCGTGACTATTATATTTAAATTATAATTATGTTTAACCAGTATTATTATTATTTATTTTTCCACAATTAATTCTTGTGGGTTTACAGCCAACACCAGTTACCAACAAATAAACGGTCGTACCACTGTCTCTGATTGAGCACTCTTCGCCATCACAGTGGTTCGCATAAACCTAATTACAAATGATTTATTCGAGGAGAGCTTATCTATATCACAGCGTAAATTATGATTATCAATAATCTACTAACCTATGTATCGCCTTCAATAGGTTAATAATTTACGGTTAATTAAAAATATCATGCAAACATTGTGATCTCTTACAATAGAGTACTGCGGAGCTTCACATGGATCTAGGCCTAATTTCGATAAATCAGGATAGAACAGCTGTATTATTGCCCTCTTAGTTCCTCCCGGGCATAAGTAGTGCATCACGGGATGAATGATACATCAAACCCAATAATACATCTTACGACTTCATTGATTGGCATATATATGTGAAACTTCAACTTTTACATATTCTTATCATATCTCTATTCCTTTGTCGACCTCTTACCTACTTGAAGTTTTATAAGTTAGATGAAGCTACCGTGAGACACTATATCCCTAAGTCAGCACATTTTGTGTGAGCCACAGCTCAGATGGTCCCATTTCGCCTTCTTCTGGATCCGGCCGTTAATTAAAGGTGCTATAACGGGAACATCGTGGCATAACTTGCAGATTTGGAGCGTGCACAATTTGCTACAACGCATGCAATATCTTGACACCTGAATTATGAGTGAATACTTGCCCTCCAGGTAGATAATAAAAAGTTCGTTCTTTAAATTTTACCTACTAATTACTTATTACTTTTAACCTCTATATCGTTAATGAACATTTGATATTGAGAATATACTTAATTGAGATTTCTTCATTCTGCGAGTCGAAGTGGACCGCTAACTATTCAACTGGTTTACCACTCAACGATTATTTATGCTGTGTCTCCTACACTCCCATATCTATATATATTATATGAGCACTAATACGAGATTTTTTATACTATAATAATATACTATTATTTTAGTCCTTTATTCATTTGGCTTTGAACTAGCGTATAATCTATCTTTTAATAAGGTCATTTTATATATATTATACATATATATATATAATAGTATTTATTTAATTATTATAGTATATATAATATATTATACTAATAATATAATCTTAATAATATTTATTATTATTATTATATTATTATATTTATTATTTATATAATTTATATTAATATTATTATTATTATTTCATTATTATATGATTATTTATTTATAATTTATTTAATATATATATTTCTCATATCTATTATAATTGTATAGAATAACATTTAAGTACATAACCCTCAACATACCATATATCACTATATACATCTCACACACACTAACACACACTATACACACACACACGCACATCACACACACACTACACACACTACGCACCTTTCTGATTACTATCAACTACACACCATTCTCACATACACAAGCACTTCATCCTATCTTCGACGAAAAAATTTTGCTTAAGTATGGAAATTAGAGTATTCGCATAGGCGAGTATGTATCCAGTTAATATAATATATAGTATTTAATTACAACTGACTGATGAAAAATGTCGGTAAAAAATTTTAAATATAGTTTTTCCCCTTTTATTTTTGATGATTTTTTTTACCTGAATTATTCATTTATTTTGAACCTTTTGATAAGTTTCAAAACGAATCATTTTTAAACATTAATTGATTATAATAATTAAATATGCATTGTCAAACATTGTTACAATTAAAATCCATTTAGAAGCAGTAAACCACATTTTAACATATAATATGATAATAAATAAATAAAAACAAATAGAGAGAGAATTAAAAGAAAATTAAGCTCAATAAATAAATGTAAGTCTGACTTTAAAATAAAACTGCCAGACATATACACATTAAGCCTCATCTTAAACCCATAACTCAGTGGGAGATGATTTGCGTTCCTCGAGAAAAAAAAAATATGTCGACTAAGTATATGAATTACGAGTTAAAAACAACTGAATCAATACTATAAATCATGTCGTAATGAGCTTCCTTAATGGGCGTTTTCTCTTGAATTCGTTTTTAACAGTCACCACTAGTATAATAATTGGTATGCATTACTTAACACCCTCCATATTTGTCCGGGCTGAAAAGGATGATATTCTATAAAACAAAAAAGCAATTTGGACGGAATTTCGACTAAACCATATCTCACTGTTTATAGCTGATAACACGCTCTGTACATACAATCGTATGTATTATTATTTTTTTTATAGTTGGCTCTTAAGAAAAAAGTAGAGTGAGGAAAGGGAGTTCATGTTTATACTTCTTAATCATTCAGAGCATCGTGGGCTTGACTGCGTATAGTAATAAGATAGGAAGAACCCTAGAAGATGATCGATTGGACGAGGTTGAGCCTCCTTTGAGTAGATAAAAATGCTCTGCGCTATACAGACCATGAAAATACACAAAAAAGATATCTTTCAACCTCGGACATGCTTTCACATTAGGGCAGAAACACAACAATATCACATTTAAATCCATAAAAAGTCATTCATACAATATGAAATAAAACGTTTCTATATATTCAAAAAAAAAATATACTGAATATATACGAGAAACACCAGATATTTTAAATTACACTTTATAAAGAGATATCAATTTTCTTAACAATCATAATAAAAATATATACAAGAAAGTTCATAAATTGTCATCATATAAATATCAAATATAAATATGCTAGTATCTGCAAAATATTAATATGTACTGTTGCATTTAGACTCTTTATAGAGGAATCACATGTTGCCAATAAAGCGGATTTCTCATATACATTCAGTGAAGGTGTTTTGCAATATTAGAAATCTCTTCAGCCGTGGACTCTTATTAAAATAGGAGATCATAGAGACTATATACATAGTGTCCAAGGCTCTAAGAAATACTTTTATCCTCACAAGTTCAGCACTTTTAAAGTACTATAGTTTATCATTCAATGTGATGAAATTCTTCCTATCTAACACTTTTAGAGGAATACACCGTGTAATATCACTTCCAGAACTGTGACCTTCACTCTTATATCGTATTCAATAACTCTGTTAGTTTGGTCACATACATGTCATGACCTATCAATTTCCATACAGTATCAATGAGACCACTCATCGTTTTATCTTGACTCAGCGACAAAAAATACAAGTAGTCTGTTATATCACAGTACAATTGGCCCTTAGTATTGTGACTTATTGTTAATGAAGATTGATAGCCATAATGTATACGAGTGCAGTAGCAGTTTGATAGTATATAACGAATGTCTAGATAGGCTACATATATATAATATGTAGCAGTTTAAGAGCAGTTATCGGCTTACAGTGCAATTTTTTACAACTTGTCATACAACTAATATTTATACAACCTAATTATATTGTGAAATAGACTGCTTAGGGAATTATTCCAATATCGCTTTGAGTTTTATTAGTTATCTACCTTTATACTTGTTTATCGCGAGACATTAACTACATATCTTCTCTTTAGTAGGTTATATTTTGTGCAAATTTTCCTCAAAGAGAAAATGCTCGTCAACAATATTATTTATTCAAAGTAAAAATCCGTAATATCGTAGAGTTAGTGTGTAGCTTTATCTTATATTATTTTAGCTGGAATACCAGTTTCGACACCTCATTTCCTATAGTTTCTTTGTAAAAGACGGTATAAAACTCTTTAAAGTTATTATTTCCTTCGAATATCAGGATCACCTATCTATGTATGAGAATATATATTTGTAAGACCTTGAATTAGTACCTCTTACTATTAATATGTTTAGTAGATAAATATGGTTCACATATCCTTATTCAAATATATAAAAACTCTATACTTCACTCTATTAAACGTCCATAAACTCATTTACTCAAAATAGTTTATAATGTGAATTATTAATTATCTATATATATAACCATATATCTTATATGCACAATGGAATTTTCAGGTTTGTATAACACCTTCTAGAATAGCCGTTTATCAATTATCATCAATGATTGCATTTTCGAGCTATTATCTTTAACACATATATATCACAGCGAGTTGAATATATATATAGTACTTATTTTGAGGATCGTATTCTCATAGCAGAGGACAGGTATGTATAAATTACTTGTAAGGAGAAGAATTATCTAATAAATGATAAGCTGTGTATTTCACGAATAAATATTTGTCATTGGAGTGCCATTCTAGATTGAAAGATTCTAATTGATATGATGTATACTTTATCACCTTAATTAGTTTTTCTTGGTATGAGGACCACAATAGGTTATGTATTCATTCGCTACTGAAACATAAGATAAAGTGTTTATTAGTCTTTATAATACACTAATGATTACATTATTCTTGTCCTATTTAGTTGTGAAGTAATTAGTATAGAAGTAAGTATGTATATACTGAGTAATGGTATATCTGTAACGGCCTTATACCAAACAATGGAATTGTTATATATTTTATTGAATAATAAATTATATATAGTATAATAATAACAAGCTATAATATCTAATTGTCATAAGTGAATGTATATTGTAATATATTCGTATAATGCTTAATGTTTTATTCTATATTTATGACGGTATATAAGGTATATATATATAGATTACAGGATCTTGAATAATTCTTTCTTTTGCATTTAATCCATTTTCACATTCCCATACACCTAACTACTACAATTAAACCCGGCTTCTTATCCTATACTATCTAATAGTTATTATCTAGTGGTGGAATGATGTGGTATATGCTGATAACCAACAAGGAATCTGAATTACGTTATCATGGAGCGTTACCTTCCTTAATTACAGCCTTATGGTCCATGCCATGCCACAAACTCAATTATACGGTTTATTAATGAGTAATTTGACTCTCTCTAAGTGAGTAGTTCATAAATACTCCTGACATAACCTCAAAATAGTCACTCACTAATTCAGTATATATATATATAGTATTGAAAATATTAATATTCTATACTAATATATATATATATATATATAAGATCCGGTGAGAGACCCGTTGGCAGACAGACAGCTAAATCAGCTTATACAAGATTATAAAAACATCATCGCGGAAACTAAGCTAAATAGATAGACGCGTCATTATAAAAACCCATTTTATAAATCACTAGGAAACTATAATTATAATATTTAAAAAAATATTCAGTATATCACATTTCTACATATATTTTTAGGATCATTAAAGTAATTTAACATGTTCTTAAATTCCTATTTTACACGTATGTAGATTTTTACCATTTTATTCGATAATATACGAACCTTTTCAGTTCCCTTCTCCGGAAAGATTGCAAATAAATGATAAATTCTGCAGTTTTAAAGTTGGTTTCGTCAAAGGATTTCCAGTCGAAATAAATTTCGGCAAAGACCATCAATTAACATTAAAACCTTAGCAGTCAAACAATTGAATTTAACTTTGTAAATTTCGAAATGCAATCCTTAAAATTTGGACGGAAAAAAAAAGAAAAAAGGAAAAAAGTGAAGTGGAAAGAAAGAAAGAGGAAGTAGGAGAGAGTAGGAAAAAGAGTTTTAATAAAAGTATTTTGAACTTGCGAAACAAGAGCGGAAAAAGCAGACGAAAAATTGGGGGAAATATTGAAGTTTGGGGGGGGGAGGGGTAGAAAGAATAAAGAAGACTCGTGTAGATTTAAATGGAAATAATAGATAAGGTATTTGAATATGAGAAAGGATATTATAATATGAAGATTATATTTTAATTATGCTATTAAAATAATTTTGTATTTTAATGATAATGGTTGTAAGGCAGCAAATATGTTCATTAGTTGAAATAAAATATAACTTTAATAAAATAATTTTTTATAAGTTTTATAATTACCATAATTTGGCTTAAAACCATTTATATTATTAGAAATGTTTTTAAAAGTGGAAAATATGTCTTAACAAAGTATTCTTAAGCGATTTACATACAAAAATTCAAACAATTAAACTGCCGATAGGTTTCATTGTAAATATAATTTGAACAAAACATATTAAAAAAAATCAAAATAAGCAAAGTAAACTACCAAAACCTGGTTCAACAAGTTAAACTATAACATTAATACATTCCTTCTGGCTACTCATTTTAGTTGCTTAAAATTTGGAGGCATTTAAAAGCATATTGGAATATTTTTCTTCCTCCATGATTCTTGCCTATATTCTAACCACTGATCATGTTTCAACCTATGATTTCACCACTGATCAAGATGTTGATGTATGTTCTTGCCACTGATCATGTTGTTTCAACCTATACTCTCACCACTGATCATGATTTTAGACATGTGTTCCCACCAATGATCATGTTGTTTCAACCTATGCACTCACTACTGACCATGATTTTTCGATATATGATCTCACCACTGTTTATGTTGTTTCAACCTATGATCTCACAACTGACCATGATGTTTCGATATATGTTCTCACCAGTGAACATGCAGTTTCAACCTATGATCTCACCACTGACCATGATGTTTCGGCATATGTTCTCACCACCAATCATGTTGTTTCAACCTACGATCTCAACACTGATCATGATGTCTCGATATATATTCTCACCATTATTCATGTTGTTTCAACCTATGCTCTCACCACTGATCATGATGTTTCGATATATGTTCTCACCACTGATCATGTTTCAACCTATGATCTCACCACTGATCATGATGTTTCGACATATGTTCTCACCACTGAACATGCAATTTCAACTATGACCTCACAACTGATCATGATATTTTTTATATACGTTCTCTACATTGTTCATGTTCTTTCAACCGATGATGTCACCACTGATCATGATGTTTCGATATTTGTTCTCAAAACTGATCATGCTATTTCAAGCTATGACCTCACCACTGATCATGATGTTTCGACATTTGTTCTCAAAACTGATCATGTTGTTCCAAACTTTGATCTCACCACTGATCATGATGTTTCGACAAATGTTCTCACCACTGATCATGTTGTTACAAAATGTGCTCTCACCACTGAGCATGATGGTTCGATATATGTTCTCACCACTGAACATGTAGTTTCAACCTAGTATCTCACCGCTGATCAAGATTTCTTTATATATGTTTTCAAAATTGTTCATGTTCTTTCAACCTATGATCTCACCACTGATCATGATTCCTTGATATATGTTCTCAATACTATTCATGTTGTTTCAACCTATGATCTCATCACCGATCATGAGTTTCGACATATGTTCTCACCACTGATATGTTGCTCAACTAGTGATTCCCACTGATGGCTTGAATGTTCTCGATATATTATCCTCATCATCTGTTATGTTGTTTCAAACCTATGATTTCACGACTGATTCATGATTGTTTTCGACATATGTTTGCTCAACCTGTTCAGTTTTTTCAACCTATAATATCGTCACTGATCATGATAGTTTTACATATGTTCTCACTACTGGTCTTGGTGTTTCAACCTATGATATCACCACTGATGATGATTTTTCGACACATGTTCTCACCACTGTTCATTTTGTTTCAATTTATTGTTTCACCATCGATCATGATTTTTCGATATATGATCTCACCACTATATATGTTGTTCCAACCTATGATCTCATCACTGACCATGATGTTTCGATATATGTTCTCACCACTGTACATGTTGTTTCTCCGTATGATCTCACCACTGACCATGATGTTTCGACATATGTTCTCACCACTGATCGTGTTGTTTCAACTTACGATCTCACCACTGATCATGATATCTCGATATATATTCTCACCGCTATTCATGTTGTTCAACCAATGATCTCATCGCTGATCATGATGTTTCGTTATATGTTCTCACCACTGATCATGTTTCAACGTATGATCTCACCAATGATCATGATGTTTCGACATATGTTCTCACCACTGAACATGTAATTTCAACCTATGATCTAACCACTGATCATGATATTTCTTATATATGTTCTCAACATTGTTCATGTTCTTTCAACTGATGATCTCACCACTGATCATGATGTTTCGACATTTGTTCTCAAAACTGATCATGTTGTTTAAAGCAATGATCTCACCACTGATCATGATGTTTCGATAGTTCTCACCACTGATCTGTTGTTTTACCTATGATTCACCAAAAATCATTGAATGTTTGTTCTATATAGTTTCTCACCACTGCTTATGTTGTTTCAACCTATGATCTCACCACTGATCATGATGTTTTGACATATGTTCTCACCACTGAACATGTAGTTTCAACCTATACTCTCACCACTGATCATGATTTTTTTATATATGTTTTCACCATTATTCATGTTCTTTCAACCTATAATCTCACCACTGATCATGATGTTTCAACATATGTTCTAAACTGAGCATTTGTTTCACGTATTATCTCACCTGATCATGATGTTTCGATATATGTTCTTCACCACTGTTCATGTTGCTTCAACCTATTATCCCACCACTGATCATGATGTTTCGACATATGTTCTCACAACTGATCATGTTGCTTCAACCTATGATCTCACCACTGATGATGATGTTTCGACATATGTTCTCACAACTGATCATGTTGCTTCAACCTATGATCTCACCACTGATGATGGTGTTTCGAAATATATTCTCACCACAGTTCATGTTGTTTCAACCTATGATCTCACCACTGATCATGATGCTTCAACATATGTTCTCACTACTGTTTGTGTTGTTTCGACCTATAATTCTCACCACTGATCACTGATTGTTTCTAATATATGTTTTCTCACACTCGTCATGTTGTTTCAACCTGTGATCTCACTACTGATGATGATATTTCGACACATGTTCTCACCACTGTTCGTTTTGCTTCAACCTATGATCTCACCATTGATCATGATGTTTCGATATATGTTCTCAACAGTTCATGTTGTTTCCAAAGCTATGATCTCACCACTGATCATGATGTTTCGACATATGTTCTCAAAACTGATCATGCTGTTTCAAGCTATGATCTCACCACTGGTCATGATGTTTCCATAAATGTTCTTATCACTGAACATTTAGTTTCAACCTATGATCTCACCACTGATCATTATTTTTTTTATATATGCTTTCACCATTTTTCATATTCTTTTAACCTATTATCTCACTACTGATCATGATGTTTCGATATATGTTCTCACCACTATTCATGTTGTTTCAACCTATGATCTCACTAGTCACTACTGATCATGATGTTTCGACCTATGTTCTCAAAACTGATCCTGTTATTTTGACCTATGATCTCACCCCTGATCATGATGTTTCTATATATGTTTTCTCCACTGATCATGTTATTTCACCCTATGATCTCACCACTGATCGTGATACTACGACATATATTCTCACCACTGTTCATGTTGTTTAAACCTATAATCTCACCACTGTTAATGATGTTTCTACATATGTTCTTGCCCCTATTCGTGTTTTTTCAACCTGTTATCTCGCCACTGATGATGATATTTCGACAAAAATTCTCACCACTGATCATATTGCTTCGACCTATGATCTCACCACTGATCAGGATTTTTCGATATATGTTCTCACCACTGTTGATTTTGTTTCAACCTGTTATCTCACCACTGATGATGATGATATTTCGACACAAGTTCTCACCACTGTTCATCTTGTTTCAACTTATGATCTGACCACTGACAATGATGTTTCGACACAAGTTCTCACCTCTGTTCATGTTTATTTAACCTATGATCTCACCACTGATCATGATCTTTCGACTTATGTTCTTATTAATGATCAAGATGTTGCGACTTTCTTTTCTTCCTCCTTGACTCTGGTATTATGTTCTTACTACTGATAATGTTTATTCAACCTATGATTTCACCACTGATCATGATGTTTTGACTTAGGTTCTCATCAATGATCAAGATGTTTTGACATATTTTACTTCCCCCTTGAATCTGGCCTATGTTCTCACCAATGATCTTGATGTTCCAAATTATTTTCTCATTAGTGATCAAGACATTTCAACCCATGTTTTTACCACCGATCATAATGTTTATGCTACTACTACTGCTACTACTACTACTACTACTAATTATTATTATTATTGTTATTATTATTATTATTATTATTATTATTATTATTATTATTATTATTATTATTATTATTATTATTATTATTATTATTATTATTATTATTATTATTTTATTATTAGTAGTAGTAGTAGGTAGTAGTAGTAGTAGTATTAATATTGTTGTAAGTAGTAGTAGTAGTAGTCGTTAATGTTGTTATTTTAATTTGGTTGATATTAATTATTTAATTACTATTGATATTATGGGTATTTTTAGT
>JABUQX010014845.1:45000-60000 GCA_015478945.1 Trachelipus rathkii
ATTAATTATTTATTGATAAAATATCAACTTTCTGCTATTGGAATACGAGATAGAATGTTATTGTTGAATCATATTTAAAAAAAAACTCTAGCTATTTCTATGTTGTCAGAGAATTTTATTCAGTTCATGGTTGGGTTTTTATTTTAATATGAATTACTTTTTAATTATATGAGGGTGAGTTAGTTATCTTAATTAAGAATAAGGTTTATAATACCTTTATTTAAAGATTTTTTTCTAGTGAATTCACTAATTTAGACTTTATTAGATGGGGCAAATTTCACTAAGATTTTACCATATTTACCTTATAAGGGTAAAATTTGACATAATTTAGCTTAACAAACCTGAAATTTATAATTTACAAATATATATATATACATAATATATAATATATATATATTATATATATATAATATATATATTATATATATATATATATATATAATATATATATATATTATATATTTATATAAAATATATATATATATATAAATATATATATATATATATATATATATATAACTATATATATATATATATAATATATATTATATATTTATATATATATATATATATTATATATATATATATATATATATTATATATATATATATAGGTATATATATTACTTATATATATATATATATATATATATATATATATAATATTATATATATTATAATATTATATATATATATATATATATATATTATATATATATACTACCTTCTAGTGATATCAGAATCAAAACAGTCGGGATTTATTGGAGGAAAATTGAACTCAAAACTAGTTAAAATTGTGATATTTTAACTGGAAGAATTGAAGTCTCATGAAAATATGTTAGGTCTAATAATAAAAAAGGAGAATCAAAAAGAAAAGAGGAAGACTGGAATCAAAGTTTCTTAGAAAAGGACAAACTAGAATAAAATTTCTTAGAGAAGAACAACGGGAATCAAATTTCTTAGAAAAAGGACAAACTAGAATAAATATCCTAGAAAAAGACAAACTGCAATCAACTTTCCTTTAAAAAAAAGGAACTGGAATAAAATTTCTTAGAAGAGGGACAAACTATTTTAAAATTCTTACAAAAAGGACAACAATCAATTTCTTAGAAAAGACAAACTCCATTTTTAGATAAGGAATGAACTGATGCAAATTTCTTAGAAAAATGACTTTGCACTCCATTCTTAAAAAAAGCGACAACCTGTAATCAAATTTCTTAGAAAAAGGGCAAGCTGGAATAAAAAATTCTTTAGAAAAAGGACAAGCTGAATCAAATTTATTGATGGAATATAAATTTTTAAAATAAATTTAACAAATCTGAAATATTAATGTTAATTTTAAATTCTAAAATAGAATATTGCTGCACTTAACATACAAACTTAAATTAACATTAAAGTACAAGTATACATTTTTATTAACAAAAAGAATCTGATTTTTAATATTTCATTTCGGTTCTCTTTGTGGGCTATTTAATTATTGTTTTACGCTGCTTCTTTGATTATAATTTTTTACTATCGCGCCTCTATGGTATTAAAACTTTGATAATTAATAGAAGGAAGATAAGGAGATTGGGAAAAAAATTTACTGATAATTGATCTCTAGGAAAATATATCGATGTTAGAAGACTACGACTTTCTCTAATTCTATCTGATTTCATTCTTTGCAAATCTCCTGAGGAGCTTTCATTATGTCACTTAAAGATGACTTCATAAATCAATTAGTACGGAAACCCATTCAGCTCAGGTTAAGAGCCGACATGATCGATACACGGAGTGAATGTTATGTGAGTCAAAGAGTTGGATATGGAAATAGAAGAAGTAAGATTATTTCAGATTTTAATCTATTGCGCAGTTTAAATTGAGCTATTTGCGATAAAGTTTGAATCTGAGAGTTGAACTAGCAAACAATGAACTGTGAAGAAAGGCGAGAGGGGCTGTCCTCAAAAGAGGAGTTAGAAGAAGCATTATCCGCTGTAATAACGAAAGTATAGAGAGTAAAGCACTGATTCCCAGTCAGAAGATGGTTGGAGAGCATCAGTGACGATTGAAAGAAGGACTGATAAAAAGGAAAAGTCTAAACTCCACCATTCGAGGAGAGTGTGTGAGGTCCCTATCTCAATCTGGTGTGGCATAATGTATACAAGGACGATCGACGACTTTTTATAGGGCGAGAACTGGGGGGTCGATGTAAATGAGATTGAAGACGTCTCAAGCTAACACAACCATTTAAGAACTGGTCTTGACGACAGAAACATGTTATAGCTTCGAAAAAAAATCACATGAAAGAAAACCAAAAATATTAGAAGAGGTGAAGGCTTAGTTTGTGCGGTTGCAAAAAGAAATGTTTATGTTATATCAAACGTCTAACAAAGTGTGAAGAAAAAAGTATGAATAAAAAAGATTTACTGAGTGAAAGAAACATGTTTCCTCTGCCCAATTAAAGAAACACAAAAAGATTCAGCTATAAAATCTACAGATTACCCTTGTGACATGGTTTTTGTTTAAAAATTAAGTAATGGAGGGTAATGTAGCTAAAGTGACAGATAGGTGTTCATTAATGGAAAGGAAAAAAAGTCGGGATTAGGACAGAACCCTGTGGAACATCCCATTTATATTGATATCTTTATAAATGAATGGTGACCGCCTACAACAGCCACTAATGAACGCTCGGAAAAAAAATCTAAAAGAATATTAGAAAAAGAATGACAAAAACCGAAAGAGGAAATTTAGAAATCAAAGCTTCGTGCAAGACTCAATCGAAAGCCGTTGGACCACAACAAGAAAGATTCACTAAAATGCCGAATAGAAAAGGAGTGAGAAAACCATAAATCAGTAAGATAGGAAGGTATATGCAGTAGACCTCGAGCGCCGAAAGAAGTACTGGCGATCGGAAAGAAGGAAAGAAGATTCCAGATGATCTAAGAATCGAGAGTTGAGAAGAGTTTCAAAATGCTTAGATTAATAGAAGTAAGAAAGAATAGGGCGATAGTTAGAATTATGAGGGGCTTCCTTTTTTTCGAATAGGTTGGACATGTGCAGGCTTCACTGATGAAGGGAAAGTGCTAGTATTGAGACATAGAGAATATAGTTGAACGAGGGGCGGGATAGCACGGAAGCACACTCCTCAAAACTCGGGGAGGAATGCCATCCGCGCCACCCTTCCTAACGTGCGTAGATTTCAGGAGCCATGCACCGATCGAATGTTAATCACAGGCAAAGGCAATAGGGACACCTGAGAGGAGAAGGGGAGGATGAGGAATGCCAGTCGTTCCAGGGTTGAGTTAGAGCGAAAATATGAGGAGAAAGGGTAGGAGGAGAATTAGCAACAGAACATCAGAGCGAATAAGAAGAGGGGAAGACAGATTTACAGAAAGTTGTTAGATGTTTTTGGCAAGAGGCCAGAAAGATTGTCAGTAGAACCAAGGAGGTTAGCCACTTTCGTTTGATTGAGAGTCGGTATGCTCGTCGAAGGGATTGCATAATCTGTTACTCTCTGCAGCTTTGAATGAAACATTAGCACTAGAAAAATATTTAGCCACTTGCAAATCAAGTAATTCCTTTCCTCTTCCCTTTACGCATGTCGTCTAGCCTGGAGAGGCCAGAGGACAAGGTACGAACCACCCTCGATCCTCTGCAGAGAGAAAGATTAGTCGAAGAAGGAACGAACCTGCTCATCCCATCAACGATTAACAGGCTCCTACCTTATGCCGCAGAAGTCGAAGCGTCACCAGAGGAAAGGCAGTCATTCCAATTATCAGTTAAGAGATAGCAAAAACGCAATGCCCCCAATCCAGCGCACATCAAAGCGCCAGAAAAACAGCGAAGGCAGGATGGAGCTGTTGGAGAGAAAAGTGTATTAAAATTAAGATATAAGGTTGTGGTTTCAGATTTTACCCAATAGGAGCAGAAGGTCGGATGTATTGTATAGAGAGAAGGACGGAGTGCTGAAACTGTTCAATTACTTTCATCAATGTTTTGTGACGATCCGGAATGTGTGTGGCTTCTTTAATTAGTTGCTCCAGATCATTGAGAATGCTAAATGATTCGGCCTCCTCCCCAACCTAAATCCAGTATTAGAGGACCCCAACCATTCAGTGTTGAGTACATTGGAAATCCCCTAAATAGATGGCCTCGATTTTCATCATTGAGGTGATAGATCTTTGAGTCTAGTTTTGAGAAAGTAGTAAGATATTCAACAAAGGCGTGAAAATCTGTTCTGTTAGGAGAACAGTAGCAAGAAGCACAAGATTATGTCAGTTAGAAGGAAAGAGATTTTCATGCACAGAACATCGAAAGTTAGGAGATTCGAGATTCCCGAGACGTGTTACAGGAGTTTAATGTTAACATAGGCCCATACTCCACCCTTTAGACGGAAAACTAAAGAATTTTGTTGTAGTCGGTTCACATTAAATGATCTTGAGGATGAGTTTTAGACATTTCTGGGTCTCAGACAGGAGCAAAAGCGGTTAGGATAGAGTAGAAGATTGTAGTGTTCCACGGAGGCCAGAGTTGATAGGCAAGCCAGGGGATAGATAAATAAGTAAACGTCATCTAGTAAGCCCGCGGCCTGTGCAAAGCTATGCCTATGCTTGCCATGCCAACATACACAACACACCAACAATACAAAGCAGAAAAAACAAACAGGACAAAAAAATAACAACAAACGTTGAAATCAGGTTAAAAATTATTCAACACTAAAACCTAAATTTAAAACCGTAAATGTTAAAAAGTCAAAAGCCGGTATTTATAGATAAATATGTAAAAATATGAGAAATCATAAAGTTAAAACACTAACGCTCTCTAGCACCCTACAAATTCTAAGAATAAAAAAAGTAATAAAATTGATGTAAATGTTTCAAACTAAATTGAAGAGTTAAGGGTCTAAATTAATAAAAAATTAATTTAAAACAACAAATGTAGAAAGAAATCGAAATTCATAGAAAGAAATAAAAACTTTAAAATAAACCTACGAGTACAATTACTTAAAGAAAAGAAAAAATTAAAACAGAAAGGACTTATCTTTTAAATACTCGTACGTACGAGAACTTTCACAATAAACACGGATAAATAGGTATCAAAGGTGGCAAGAATATTTCAATAAAATTCATAAATAAAAAAAAAAACACCAGTCTTGAAAAACACACACACTCCTTTCACCAAACACAGCACTATAAACACAATAAATAAAAAATTATTAATTATTTCATAATAAACACATTCAACCACGTCTTCACACCACGAAACCTACTAACACAGACTAATATATACTATATATATTATATAAATATTAATATAATACTATAATATATCTATATATATATATAAAAATACTAAATAAATCACTAATATAGATAATAAATATATACAAATATCAATATATATATATATCATAACTATAAATATATAATATATATATTTAATAATATACATATATATAATATAATAAAAGGTTGGCACTTCCGCTCTTTAGTCCGCCTAGTCCCGCTCCGAGAGGACTTACCAGAGTAGTAAGGGAACTGGAGGACACCTTGAGACAATTCGGGCTCCATCGCGGCAGGGCAAACCAGTGAGAACCCTCAAGAATACAGAAAACAAAAAATGTCAATACCTGCAATATTATTTTACCATACTCAACAGTACGTCTCATGGCGCCTCGCCTTCCCTCCACCCAAATTAAAATATATATATAACAATTATATTTACAAGCATATATTTCTAGACAAAATTTTTTCTCTAATTTCAAAAGTCACTGTTCTAGCTTTAATTGCGTTATATACTTAGGGCTTACTTTTTAGCATTTATGCTATCATTTTAATGGACTCGACATCTCGTGACTGATCAGAGACTCGGCACAGAGTTGGCCTCAGAAAACCCGAAATAGAAAATAGTTAAACCACTACCAGACAATAAATATATATTCTAAAATACTTAACCACGTAAAGGATTAACAAAAAAAAACGAAGAGTGATAATATTCTAATCGCAAACATCACGTACTTTAAAAAAAATGGTGTTTTTAGTGCTTTTTTTTTTTTTTTTTTTATTTTAATATTTATTTATTATAATCAAAAAATATAATAATATATTTTTTATTATTTATTATAAAATTTATTTTTTATTTATTTACTCATTTTCCGCGGACTCACCCCCACCCATACTAAAGGACAAAAGGCAGAGGAAGAGAATAGTTTCCGAGAAAATAATATCCCTACCAACCGCGTCTTATCCCGCTTAACCGCAAAAGACACTAAGCACAAAACCCGGGCCGAACACCGCAACACAGCAGCGGCGCCTGCACCACGCCGAGATCAGTTTTTTCTTCTACAGCTTATAATTCGAGAGCGAGTGCCTCGTATATTTATCAATAAAATAAAAATAATCATACTTTTCAAATGGTCATATAATATATTAATCCGAAATATTTTCACGTTTATCTTCACGTAGAAAATAAATAATAAATATATATAATACTAATATATAATATACTAATAAATAATATAATAATATATATATATAATATATATATAATATAATATATATATATATTATAAATATATAAATATATATAGTATATATATATATACTTATAAAATATCACAACCAAATAAAAATAAATTTTATTCTCATCATCATTAAAACTTCAGAATAATTTAAAACGAATTCAAGACTTTCATTCATCACCTTTTACCTCTTGCCTATTGCCCTTTGGCTTTAACCGATTGAGCTAACGTATATTAAGGGATTACTTCAAAAATTTTATTTTTATTTTTTCATTTACGTTCACTAAATGTTATATATATATATATATATATATATATAAAAGTTTTTGCGAGTGCCAATAATAAAAAATAAATAAAAATATAATATATAAATATAGATATATATATATAAATATATATAAAATATATATAAAAATAACTCATATATATATAAATAATAATAGACAAAAATAAAAAGTATAAATTCTTGGTATAAGTTTCATTCAATAACACCAGGGCACCCCAACACACCCCATTCACCTAGTCACAAACCACGTATTCCATACCTCGCAGTCATTCCACACCTCATAAGTAAGGCTTTCTTCCACACCTCACAAGTGAAACACTTCATATGAGACACGTGTCAATAAAAATGGGACATTCCTATATATGAAACATCTAGCGAGAAGAGAATATCAAGATATAAAATCAACACCTACAAGACAATATCAATCACACAACACCACACACAAAAATAAAATATATATACATAACTATATATATAATAAATATATCTAAATAACTAAATAATAACAATACCAATAAATAAATACTAAATAAAATATAATACTAAAATAAATAATATAACTATTATTATACTATATACTATATATATATATATATATACACCCACACAACATAACACATACACACACACATACACACACACACACGTAAGGGAATTAACAGTAACTATATTTAAGTGTACGAAAACCATTTCTCAAGAGTCAGATATTCACCAATTACGAATACATAAACACATACTTATGCACACACACCCCGTTACGCTACTTATACCCCCCCCCCCCGTTAGGCTACTTCATACAATTGTCATAAACGCGCAAACAGACACTTACACTCTACACCTACCTACCTACACACACATACACATACTAGAACAAAACACATACCACCCATCCCTTATATACACACACAAAGTATCTGCCACTAACTTAAGTCCCTGTATGTTACTGTCCTAGCCTCACACCTACACCTACACCTAACACACCTATGACACTATACACCCACATACGCCCACCCCTAAAACGATACATACATTCCACCCTAGCTCACAAAAAAAACCTACACCTCACAATAATATCACAGCACCAACTAAATAAACACCCACCATAGACTACATTACACCCTAGTCACACCTACACGCCACGCTAATACCACCTATCGACACTTACTGCACACACGTACACCCGCTAGGCTATTTATACCCACATCACGACACACCCGATAGGCTTTACATTTATACCACACACAGTGCCGCGTAACTAACGGTCAAGTTGCGACCCGCCCGCCGACTTATTTTGTGCGCCCCCTTTACATGACGGGGTGGATCAGCTGTTTTGTGGAACTTGAATGAACAAAAAGTTTCTCTGTTCCATATCAAAAAGAAAACATTACAATTAGCGTTACAAAGAACAAGAGTGTTCATACAAGTTGAAAAAAAGGTTTTTTATAATATATATAATATAATATATATATATATATATAATTAATATATATATTTATATATATATATATATATATATATATATATATATATATATTATAAATATATCAGATTATATATATATATATAATATATAAGAGATGCCCATATTTTAAAACACTTTTACATTATTGTTATTGGTAAAAGATAAAGACATAAAAACTTAACGACAATAAAACAAAATACAACAATTTGTCATTACCTTCTATATAACTTATGACAATTATAATAGTCTTACTAAATGTTCATAATAAGCCCCATTCCGTCTCGATTGGCATCACAAAATGTTCGCCACTAATATTCTCCAAAAGATTCACTGCAGCGAAGGCCCAGATCACTACATCTATGAGACTAATGCTAAAAGTACAAGCCAAAAATTCACATATAACCTTCCACCCGACACCTCCCGTCCACTCCCCGCCCCTATTTACTCAATTAACTTTTGATTAGGTTTAGTGTTCAAAACAGATCTCTACAGTAGAACATTAATTACTGGAGTGTCAGAAACATTATAAAAGCTGTACACACGTCTGGGAATACTACAAACAAACATATTATTTTTCAATCACAAAATATTCTGCCGCTTGTATTATTTTTGTATCATTTTTCTTTTCTTAATTTCACTTGCCACAACATTCCTGAAGCAGACAATTCCGGTAACTAAAGAACTTGTCACGTCGGGTTCATATTTTTTGTAAAACTTCTCAGGAGTTTAAACGAGCAACTTATTGAATAATTCTGTAAGTTTAGTGGGGCTCAAAAGCAAAACCATTTTCACCTGCCCTCATCAATCTTTTACTCGATTCAATTGGCCTATGTTATAGCGAGTTTTCAGAAAGCCCCGAGTGCAGCCCATGTGCAAAATCGACTCTTTGAAACTCTTCGAAATTGAAAAAAATTACATTAACCAATCAAAGAACAGGAAATTTGAGTACCTGGAAAAGGCCGGGCGCGCCCGTCGGATCAGCTGACAAGTTGATAATAATTACCTGTATATTATATGTACTATTTTGAAATGATGAAGATCCGTTTATTTTCGGGCCTTACTTATATAAAAGTTAAGTAAAAGATTCAAAAGCGCTTGGCAAACCAAATCGGACACATGTATTTTAAAAAAAAATTGTTTGTAAACAAAGTACTATTCTTCCGCGCAGCCCGCCCGTTTATTAATTCCCGAAATCTAGGATTTAACAACGGGCGCCTGACTGTGACGTTTACGTGACGTAGAAGTGCGCAAACGGGCTCTGGAAACGTTGCATATGCGCCTGTGTGCCCTCCCGGGCTGCAGTCTGGCTTCTGGAAACGCAGCTTATATCATGTCTCTGTAAAAAAAAAACTCACCCTGAAATTGTACAAAGGATCAATGAAGTCAACATCTTTAGAAAGCTCATCAAAGAAGCTTGTCACTTTGCTTTTGCATTTAGTAGGCAATGAAGTCTCAATTTGCCAGCTTCTTGCAATTTCCTGGGCCTCTTTCACTAGCTTGTAAAACTCTCATCCCTCTTGCCCGCCGTGCGCCCTCTCGGCTCCTGCGCCCCCCCGCACCGCGGGGCTTGCGGGGGCGTTATTTACGCCACTGCACACACACACACCCGATAGGCTTTTTATACACACATATGCCCACCCATAGGTACTTTCGCTCAAACCTACGCCTACACACACAAACACACATACCTATCCTATATACACACACACACACACCTACCACGATCCTAAAACTGTAACTCATTACAGACCTATTATTTAACACATATTTCATAGTTGTGACATCAATGTAAACTATTCAAAAAATTTCTTTTCAAATCTCTTATGATCGTCAATATTTACTTCATATTTAAACATTTTTATTAAAAACATTTACATTACAACCCTTAAAGCTGTAAAACAGTAAATCAATAGCTCAATTGCTTAGCAACAAGGGGATTAGTATGCTTTTGTTTTACTGCTTTACTGCTTTAACTCATATGTTTTACTGCTTTAACTCATATATTTATTAACATTACATACCTTAAAGCAGTAAATCAGTAAATCAATAGAGGTGTTACATAGCAACAAGTGGATTAGTATGCTTTTGTTTTACTGCTTTACTGCTTTAACTTATATGTTTTACTGCTTTACTGCTTTAACTCATATGTTTTACTGCTTTAACTCACATATTTATTAAAATTACATACCTTAAAGCAGTAAATCAGTAAATCAATAGAGATGCTACATAGCACCAAGGGGATTAGTATGCTTTTGTTTTACTGTTTTACTGCTTTAACTCATGTTTTACTGCTTTAACTCATATGTTTTACTGCTTTAACTCACCATATATTATTAACATTTTACTACCTTCAAAGGCAGTAAATCAAGATAAAAATCAATTATGACGTGTGACCTTAACACCAAGGAGGCGATTTAGTATGCTTTTGTTGTTACTGCTTTGACTACTTTAACTCATGTTTTACTGCTTTAACCAGTATGTTTTACTTGCTTAACTCATTAATCTTACTTAACATTACTACTTAAAGCAGCTAACATCAGTAAAGTCAATTAGAGGAGTGACCTAACACCAAGGAGGAATTAGTAAGGCTTTGTTTTTACTGCTTTACTGCTTTAACTCATGTTTTACGTCTTTAACTCATGCCCATGTATAAATACAACTGCTTTAACTCATATGTCTTTCTGCTTTAACTCTATGTTTACTGCTTTAAACTCAATGTATTTCACAGCTTTAAACTGTCATAACCCCCTCCCCTCACTCCTCTTTAACATTATGTTTTTTATTTTGTTTTAATACTTTTTATTTATTTTATTATTATTCTTATTCTTTTTTAATTATTATTATTTATTAATTTTTATTTTTCATATTTTATACTAGTGTTATTTACTTCATGCCTATTGTTTATTATTATTTAAACACACTCACACACAGATTTACTTACACTCCACAGATTTACCCTTACACTCACACACAGATTTTACTTACACACACACAGATTAACTTACACACACACACAGATTTACTTACACTACATACAGATTTACCTTACACACACACCAACACACAGATTTAACATACCACACACACACGCACACACACACGCACACACCACCACACACACACACACAACACACCCACACGCCAAAATAAAACAACAACCACACAAATAACCCCCGAACCCTATCAACTCTTATTAACAACCATAACTCATCGCATTTTAATTACACACGAACTAAACTCATCTATCCATAATATAATAAATATAAACTAAAACTCTACTCTCAAGACTAATCTCTAATAAAACTCTATTGATAAACATCAATCATTATATTATTGAACAAAAGAAAATAAATTATTATAAATCTAGAAATAATATAATTTGATTCCTAAACTCTTTCCATAACCTAAACTCAAGTCTTTAAAATCACCCTAATATAAACAAATAACAAACAATTTTATGAAATTTAATACTTAAAACCATACTCCTCTTCACAGCTACCTTGAAACAGCAAATATAACCAATAAGCTAAATCAGTAAAAGTCGCCTAGCACCCCTCTAACACCAAAAGAACCACTGCACGCTTCAATGTTTACTTGACTTACTAGCTCTCCTCACACTCATCTTCAAGCCATGTCAATCACAGGTAATAAAAATAACAAAATAAGTCTTCTCTGCTAACATAATAAACACCATGCTATTTAATACCTTACAACATAAACCTTCTCACACGTAATCACTTATTTCAAAAAAAGTAACAAATATTCACTACAATATAATAATAATTATAATCCGCTCGATGTGCCACTCAACCCCATATCTCAAAGAATATCCTTATAATCAAATTTTAGGACTGGAGTTGTGATGATAAATAATTAAATCCTATTCAATTCAAAAAAAAATTAAAATATAAAAACTATGTAAATATAGAATATCAATAACGAGAAAAACTCACAAACAACCAAAACGCAACTCCAATATAATAAGACAATAATACTGTAAAAATAGATGTTGAAATAACATACTTTAGGCATACAATTATAGGATAATCCTTTTTGTAGCCCTGGGGCGGGACGATTTAGGCCTAATTCCAGGTCAAAATATATTCAAACTGACCTTTTTCTGAAATGTGGTGCAATAACGACGTTAGGCCTAAATCTTGGCTTAAATTTAGAGATAAGCCTTTTATGATAATCCCATGTTGATTTTAAAGCCTAAGACCAAGTTCAAAAAGGTAATCCAGTATAAGACGAAGAATCAACTTGTTATTATATATAATATTTATAATAAAATAATAATTTCAACACTGAAAAACATGCTGGCATCAGCGTAGAATCCTATTAAGCAGGTAAAGAAGGAAAATGTTTTCCTTACTGAATTAGATTAGTCGGAAGATAATCCATCTCATATATGACTCGTGATTGTGATTGGTCGAGAATTATTTAATCGTCTTTTGAAAATTAACTGTTTCTTGTTAAACTTGTATTATGAAGCAGCGGAATGTTTTATTATCCTTTTTAGACCCCAAGCTCACTTTAAAAAATACATAGTTCATTTTTGCTGTTAGCGAGGCACAAAGTTATTTATGATTTGTATTAAAGTGTTTTATTTTTACTAAGAGTATATCATATTTATAATAAATACTTACATTGAGTAATAGACCTTAATTCCAATAGAAATAGATAATAAAATTAAAAAGAACTAGATTATAAGTAGACACGTGAAGCAAAACGCCAGAGCGCCCGCAAGCGCGACCCGTGCGGAACCGACGCAATGCAACCCGCCGGCGTAATAATTACTACTACAGTCGACGAAAATAATTGTTCATTTTTGATACCCGTATGTAAACATTTCATTATACATCATTTTTGTAGTTTCAAAAGATAACGCTTCCCCCCCCATACATTATGAACCCGTCCATTTTATTTACTTTACTGGAACACTTTTAATGATGCAGTATGCTTAAAGCAAATATCTTTCCTTGAATGGACGAAGTTCTACATTGAAAATCATTTAGTTTGAAAAGAAACATTTTTGTTTGATATAATATTAATGTATTTATTTATCTAAAGTATATAATTCCATTGAGGGAAATTAGGAACAAAATACTCCGCATGAATGACGCTTAGGCCAGTTCCTCTCGGCGCCTATGCCTTTAAGATCTTATTACTTTAAGGACAATGTTAACAAAAGTTTGTATGCCTTTAAGTTACACTATTATAACGACGTAGAGTTAAATGGTATAGAAAGTTATCCATTCGCCTCCCTTTCAAGGTATGTCTTTAGGGTTTTAATCTTCTTATGTTATAAGTTATGAAAAAGTTGATTATTCTAAAAATAATATCTTGGTCCTACTATAATATATTAATAATAAATACAAATAAAAAAATATCTGTACATGCATAAATAAACTTCCCCTCATTGGCCACAAACAACGTAATTTCTCTATATGGACATCTCAGTACTTGGTATCATATTATGCACTCATACTTCCACACCAACTCCTCCTCACATCGAAGTATAGATAGTTACAATAACCCTTTATATCAGCTGGTTTACTAGCTCAGAGACAAACCAATAACAGGAATATCTCCCTTGGTTTGTGATAAACACTGAAACTTCACCAGACCTTTAAACTCTGCAGAACTAGAACATGTTATAAATCGTAAAAAAAAATCGTCAATCGTCAAAATAATATAACTATACAATAAAACTAATGGGACGGGTTCCAAAATATCAACCTCGTAGGATGATGATGCCCTAACCACTATGAACTCACCCACCGCCCCATATTTCGCGGACGCGTAGTATATTACTGCGCGGTTCTGATTGCGTCGGTTCCGCCACCGGGTCGCCGCTTGCGGCGCTCTTGCGTTTTGCTCACGTGATCTACTATGAAAATCTAGTCGAAGAATTAATATATTATAACATCTCGATATGTAATTTGGACATTAGTCCTTACTGCAAAAGAATTTTGTTAAATAGGTAATTCAACATATTTTCAATCTCAAAACACGGCCACACATATATCAACATCTCATATTAATTTGGACTAGTTTACTGCCAAAATGACTATGATTTTAAAGTGAGTTTTGGGGTCTAAAAGAGAATAAAATAAAACACAATGCTCAAAATTACCAAAAAAAGATTCAACATATTTTCAATTACTCTAAACACGAATAAAAATTCCTCGGACCAATTCACATACCGAGAAGAAATACAATATAGAGATAGGCATCAAACTCCCGACCAAATCACAAGTAAGGAAAACGATTTCCCTTCATAATAATAGCATATAACAATAACAAAATAATATTATTAATAATAATAATAATAATAATAATAATAATAATAATAATAATAAACAACTGAATAAGAGAAATTCTAGTACTTCTGATCTATGCTGCAATGTGACGGAAGTGTAACGACTAATTTTATAAGGATAAATCAGAGGGACGTTATTGTTTCTATCGCCTATCACCGATTTCAATGAAAATTAATGACTGAAAATGTCAGAAATATGTATTACTTAAGGAAAATAACAATGAAAACCACCGAATATCCCCTCAAAAATTTACAATCGCACAAAATCTGTTAAAATGTGGCTTAATGATTTTTTTTGGCAAAAATGTTTTTTCTTAGAAAATAAAAGTTAAAATCCATCGGAATCCGAATTACAAATGCATGGTACACGAGCATTTATCTACGGGGGTAACATAATAAAATATTACTTTAAGACCATGATAAGCCTATTAA
>JABUQX010014845.1:72500-75000 GCA_015478945.1 Trachelipus rathkii
AAAAAAAAAAAAGGACATAAACCAATATTATTTTTAACTCAAGAAAAAAAAGTAGATCCACCTCCAATCATTATTTCAAATTAATACCTCCTTAGCCCAATATAAGACAATCATAGTAGACAAGAAAGCCTTTTCCCTTTGGGGAATCACAGGAGTCCCCCCCTCTATTTCAAATTTCCAAAAAAACAAAAAACAAAAGGAAAAAAAGTACCCTTAGAAAGGAATGTTTAACAAATTTTTTACCTAGAAAAACATAATTAACCACATTAGAAAAAGTTAAGAAAGTTTTAGAAAACTTTACAACGGAAAAAAACATTTCATTTAGCATCAACAAAATTCATTAATTATTTTATCTCTAATTAAACTTAAAAATTTTGCCCACGGGATAACAAGGGCAGGGGATTATTTTTGTAATGGGGAATATTTTTCATTGTTTTAATTTGGGGGACAACACGGCCACTTTCACGGCACCACAATTTATAAATATTATAACTTTTTTTATCTTACCATTAAAAATAAATCTCCATTTTCCATAATCGGTATACATTTTAACAAATTCAATATTTTATTTAACAGAGGTTTTTTTATCTATTATGCACGATTACCGATAATAAATTTATTTTAAATACAATCCAAAAAAAAAAGAAAAAAACAAAAAAAAAAACAAAAAAAAAAAAAAAAAAAAAAAAAAAAAAAAAAAAAAAAAAAAAAAAAAAAAAAAAAAAAAAAAAAAAATAAAAAAAAAATTAAAAAAAAAAATAAAAAAAAAAAAGAAAAAAGAAAATAAAAAAAAAAAAGAAAAAAGAGAAATAAAAAAGTAAAGAAAAAAAAAAAAAAAAACAAAAAAAAAAAAAATAAAGAAAAAAAATAAATAAAAAAAACAAAAAAAAACAAAAACAAAAGAAAAAAAAAAAAAAACGCAGGCTGCGACTGTGTCATTGTCAAGAGGGAATATGTTTCGGCTGATCAACTAACTGGAAAGAGAAAGCAAGTAATGCTGATTGACAATAAAATCAGAGACTTTCCGGTAGCCATCATTGACGTCGATACGCCTTATTATTCAGGACGCGTTGAAGCGATACCCTTACCTGATGCTATCTACGATCTAGTGATAGGTAATATTCCAGGCGCGAGAGACGCAAGTACGCCGCTACCGGACAATAAAGAACGAAAAGGAGCGGCAGATAAGAAAACCTTTCAGCTTACTGAAAGAATAAATAAGTTGTCCGCAGAAAACGAAAGTCTACGCGAGTCGTTAAACGAGAAGAATAAAGAAAATGAAACCTTGAAGAAAAATTTACAAGAGAGAATAAAAACATTGGAGGACGACAAAAAGTCGACAATGTCTGAGACAGATCGCCTTTCAAGAAAAGTAAAAGAATTTGAGCGTCGAATTCAAAAGTTTGAAATGTCGGGACTCAAGAACAAATTGCATACTCTCCAAAGTGAACTAGATAAAGTAAGAAGTGAAGTTACAGCAACTCGATGCGCCGCCGAAAATATTGCCGCGGCTGAAAAACGAAAATGTGAATCTGAGTTCGTCTCCATTCAACAGATCATGAGAGAGAAACTTACTTCAGCGGAAAACGAAGTTCAGCATCTCAGATCTGTTATAAAGGAATTAGGAAAGGAGAAACTTCGTTATCAAGGCTTACGTGAAGAGTTAATTGGAGGCAGTGATCTGAAAAGAGAAGACTCTTTGAGTCGGAATGATATTTCTGCTATTGTAGAAATAATTTTGAAGAAGATTCAAAGTCTCAGTACTGCACATTCTACAAGTTCGAATGCTAATTTATTGGAGGAAGTTGCGATTGGTAGTGAATCAGTGAAGAAGCCTGAAATGATAGATGCATCGGTTGAGGATTCGATGGTTGATATTTCTAGCGAAGTTAAGGATGAATCTATGGAAGGACCTAAAGACAAGTCTTTAGATGAGTCTAAAGAGGAAAAGAATCTAAATCTTGGGAAAGTTAAAAAGAAAGGGATTCTCAAACATCCAGTTGAGAAGAGAGTTAAAAGGAAAAGAAAGATCGCTGGAAAAGTGGTACTAGAAGCCAAGAATAAAGCTGTTGCAGAAGAGAAAGAAACACCTTTGAAGAAAACACACTTGATTCAGAAAACACCCACTGAAGATTTGAGATTACCTGACGAGGATTGGGATGTGAAGCTCAGTATTTTGTTAAAAGAAAAGCCCCAGTTTTCTTTCTTAATGGGGGCGTGTGTTATGCTATTAGGCATATGGAAAGTGAGATTCTGAGCTCCGCAGAACTCGTCGGATAGATTTGAAATTGATTAATTTAAATACGATTTTTATTTTGAATATATTTTGGATAAGTTTTTTATTTTGAAAATATTTTAAGAAGAATTTTATTTTGGAAAATAAAATTGTCTCGTGGGAAGAAAGTCTTACAAGGTGACTTCACACCTGATATCCTAGTTACGGTGAAAAAGCATAAATAGAAGATAATTGATTATTACCTGGTTCTCTCTGGGATTCTAC
>JABUQX010014845.1:77500-90000 GCA_015478945.1 Trachelipus rathkii
GTCAATTGCTTAGAGAAAATTATGGCTCGTTGTTATATTTCCGAAGAATAAAAAAAAATAAAAAAATAAAATAAAAATAAGAAATTAAAAACCCCTCCTTAGAATTTTCAGTGATTCCAAATATGCAATTTGTTTTTACTGTAGGTGCTGCCGTTCTAAAGTTACATGATGTCAGTAGGAGTCCCCTCTGATATATATAGATATATATATATATATATATATATATATATATATATATATATATATATATATATATATATATATATATATATATATATATATATATATTTATACACTCTATATATATATATATATATATATATATATATATATATATATATATATATATATATATATATATATATATATATTTATTTATTTATTTATTTATACATATCACCATTTCCTGCATTGCTGAGGTGCTGATGGTGGGTGATAATCATTTACAAATATCACCACCATTCACGAAAAAAGAAAAAAATGATGAGGGGTTTCAGCCCTTGCTACCTGGGAACAAAATTTGAAAATTTTCTTCATATGATTCGAGTTCTTCGAGAAAAGCAGCTTCACCTCCTCCGTGTAATTAATTATTTTAAATTTCTTCTTTTATATTTTAATTTTGTATTAATATTAAACATTTTCCAAAGGAATGAAGTTCAAATTTTTGTAGCTCCTTCTGTCTGATTCAAATGAAAATTAATTAAATATATAAATTTTACCTTTCAAATTCCGAATCGTAAAAATATATTTTTCCTTTTAAGTAGTGAGAGTTACTTTAAGCCAAAAACACTCTCTCCCTTGAAAACATCGTCAAACCACTTCTTGAAAGGACCTTCAGATTATTATCGTCCTCTCCACAATACACATTTTCAGACTCTCCTTCTTCTTTCCAATCTCTTTCTTCTGATGTTTCTCTTTTTCGCTTCCCTTCTGGTTTTACCGCGTCTTTACTCGATGACCGTCGAATCATATATATATATATATATATATATACTGCCATATATATATATATATATATATATATATATATATATATATATATATATATATATATATATATATATATATATATATATATATATATATATATATATATATAAATATATATATATATATATATATATATATATATATATATATACTATATATATATAACATATATATATATATATATATATATATATATATATATATATATATATATATATATATATATTCTCTCTTATATATAGGTGATATTTGGTTTAGAGCGACAACTATCTATCATCGATCCATATCTCCAAAACTACACAATAGTTACAGGAAAAAGGAGTACATTGTTGGAATCCTGGCAAAAATTTTATCTGGAAAAATGTAAAAAAAAGTAAAATCTAACCACTAAAAAATTGAAAAAAAAATCATATCTCAAAACCTACAATAGCTGCAGGATACAATTTTGGAATCCTTGTAAAATTTTAGTTAGGAAAATGTAAAAAAAAAAAATAAATAAATAAATAAAATAAATATATTTATTACTTTTTTTAGGAGCAGGGGACATAATATATATATATATATTGTTGTAAGGTATTACGGCAATATAGGGCTCGAGCCGACGGGAACACAGGGGGACGTTTTCCATACCCCGTAAGGGCGGAGGAACCCCCACGACACCCAAATACCAAAGAGCAGGGGTTCGGAGACCCTCCCGGAGGAGATGAATCTACCCCGTAGTTCCCCAGGCCGAGAAGACCCGACTTTCTGCCATCGAGGGTGCCGGTATACCCTTAGGGGTAATTCTTTAGTAAAAGAAAAAAAAAGCAAATTTAATAGAAAGTCTATTTATTTTAACTGAGTAACCAATAAAAGGTCTCTAAATAAGCCTCCAATCATATTACTATAATTATTAGCAATAATTTTTTTTTTTTATTTTTTTATTTTTGCATTTTCCTATCTAAAAATTTTACCAGGATTCCAAAAATGTGTTATTTTTCGCTGTAGCTATTGTAGTTTTGAGATATATTTTTTTCTTTTTTTTTTTTTTTTTTTTTTACATTTCCGCCTATTGGACCAGCATTCCAGCAATGTATTCCTTTTCCCTGTGGCTGTAGTTTTGAGATATGGATTGATGATAGTTGTCGCTCTAAACCAATTATCACCTATATATATATATATATATATATATAGGTCATCCTCTAAAAGAGCCACAATCTCGATATATATATATATATACTACTATATATATATATATATATATATATATATATATATATATATATATATTACTATCTATATATATAGTAATCACGCGAAATCAGCCACCACCGGGCCCACTTTCGATATGAAGGAATAAGAATATATTAGGCATGTGAAGTTGATAGACCGCTAGGTCTATCAATCCGATATCTTCATCGAAGGTTTGTCTGTGTTCATTCTTAATAGCCTCATGATTACGCGCGTGCATACACATGCATCCCCATTATTATTGTGTGTATTAGATCGAAGAAATTGAGATCACGGAGTGATTTCCGGCTCCGACTCCGACTCCGGCTTCCGACTCCGACTCCGACTCCGACTCCGACTCCGGCAGTCAAATTCGCTGCGGCGGTTCGGTTTGGATCAAACATAGGTTAGTATTGGTCTGTCTCTGTATTATTATTATTATTATTATTATTATTATTATTATATATTAAACTATTATTATTATTATTATTATTATTATTATGTATGTGTGTGTGTATTATTATTATTATTATTATTATTTTGGTGATTTTTTCCACCGAGGTTGCTTCTTCGCATCCAGTTTCTGAGTTCGATATACATCTACATGGGTTAGGGTTTCATATTGGGTTAAAAATTTGGAGGGTGTTAGATGGGTACCTAGTCATATGCAAAGTTACATCCATGGGTCCCCCGAAGGAGTTACCCCACTTAAAATCAAATGTTCGTAATTGGCTGAAATTTTGGGAGAGGATGCAGAGTTGAGTTTCTAGAAAGAATTGGTATATGAATCAGGAGTTGGCTAACTTTACCGGTGGACCACTGCAGACCGTGTTAATAAACATTCGTATAACAACAATGTTGAATTGTCCTTATATGGAGTTTATCGAGGTCGTAGGTTCAGATATATACGATGGTTATAAGACCGTATGGGGTGTCTAGGATCCCCCAGAAGGGATTCCACCCCAAACATTAAATATTGATGTAGAAAGCTATGAGCTTGATATACAACCTTTTTAGGTTGTATCTTAGGTGTATACGGGGTAAAATGACCGATTTTACCAAATTTGTGGGACCAGACCCCAAATCTGAAATATTGACCTAGAAGTGATGAAACTCGGTATACAGCCCTTCTGAGGATGTATCTTAGATGACCCCGGGTGTAAAAATGACTGTGGGTGCACTAGATGCGGTACTCACTTAAATCACAAAATATTGACCTGTTCGCGGAAACTTGATATGCGGCCTTTTAGGTTCATATCTTAGATGTATACGGGAGTAAAATGACCGGTGACCAAATTCAGGGACCGGCCCCCAAACCTGAAATATTGACCTAGAACGATAAACTCGGTATACACCTACCTTTTACATAGTCTAAAGCAGTAAATCAGTAAAATCAAACCACCATCCACCACCTCTGTCCAGTTTGTGATCTATTGATCTATTGATCTATTGATCCTGATTGATTAAGGTCAAATTTTACTAAAATGTCATGTTTTACATACCTAAATCCAGTAAATCAGTAAATCAAGCCCACCCCACCTACCCTCCTGTCCAATCATGATCTATTCTACCCATCAATGATCTATTGATCTATTGATTAGGTCAAAATTTTTACTAAGTATGTGTTTTTACATACCTAAATCAATGAAATCGGTAATCAAGCCACCCAACCTACCCTCCTGTCCAATCATGATGTGTTGATCTATTGATCTATTGATCTATTGATCTGATGATTCAAGTGGTTAAGGTCAAATTTTTACTAAAATTGTCATATTTTACATACCCTAAATCATTAAACTCGATATAAATCAAAACCACCCAACCTACCCTCCCTGTCCAATCATGATCTATTGATCTATTGTCTATTGATCTATTGATCTATTGATTTTAAGTCAAATTTTTACTAAAATTATCATGTTTTACATACCTTAAACAATAAATCAGTAAAACAAACTACCATCCCTCCACCCTCCTGTTCATCCTTGATCTGTTGATCTATTGATCTATTAGTCTATTGATTTCAAGTATCATTTTTGGATAAACATAACACTAAATCAAGTTCTTTATGCAAGATCAATCTAATAAATGTTGACGTAACAAGTTTTCTATTAATAAAGCACTTAGCACCATCTGAACTATGAATATAATACACAACGACAAACCTGTCATGCGCAACGAAATTCACACTTAACAACAGTGTAGTAACTAACATAGCACTCTAGACGTAACCCTGTTCGCTTTTTGTCAAGAAGCATATCTCTAACATAACAATGTTATTATATACTGCGGTAATGTTAACTAAAATTTATCCTACTATTGGTTAATTCTGTTATACTGATCAACAGTATATAAATAATGCAGGTTTCCCATCAATAAAGCTAACATGACGTAACATGAACTAAGGAAAATAATGTACAAAGACAAAGCTACAACACAACACACACGAATAAACTGTGCTTATTATAAAAGTTCCAAACTTAGCACACCTGTAAAGTAACTAACAGCATGCTAAGAGCATTATTCTTACTTTTCCAGGATATCACCACATATATAACGTTAATCTTTTTACTGACACAGTAACATTTAGCAAATTTATCACAACATTGGTTAATTATCATACTGATCAATGAAAATATGCAACGTAACAAGGTTTCCACATCAATAAAGCTAACATGATGTAACATGAACTAAGAAAATAATCTGTAATATTTAACAAAAAAAAATTAACATAACCGTACCTAACCATCATAATACCTAATGGATAAAGACAAACAACGTAAAGTTTTACCCTCTGTAAAGCTAAACTATGAACATAACATACTTAACACACAACAACCAGACGAATAAACAGCTATCTAACAACTTAGTCAATAAAGCGAACATACGAGGGAAGTAAAACAAGTTTTCATTTTTTATAACATATATTTTTCATTGAAAACAGCGTTATATAAATACATAAAAACATATAAATACATAAAAAACATGTTTATTTTAAATATATTAATTCTTCTAATCAGAGAACATAGGATTCAAGTTGGGTAAGTTCTATATATCTCTAAAAATTCAACACCCTTTGAAAGGATGTAAGTAAGTATAAAGGCCTTCAGCGGCACTAAACCATTTTCAGCATATTTTGATTCAACAGCACTCATTCTCTCATACAAGAGAGAAGTAAATTCATCCAAGCTGATAGTTATTAAAGCATTCCTGTATACAGTTATACGGGAAACCATATGTTTTGGTGTAAATATCATAGATTACACCATGTGCTATAAGTATTAAGTCCTCAAGTATGTCAACATCGTTAAGATGCGATGTTAATTCGTTTTTTATTTTAAGCAATGCTGTAATATTTTCAGATGTTCGAACTGTGAAACCTATACGCGTATGTCTGAAGTCACACGATCGATGGGTTTCCAGTAGTTGCGTACATCAAGGTTTTTAATATTGTCAACGAGAGCACAACGTCTATTCTATTAGAACCTCTCACGTTATCTTTCCAGTTAGATATTTCACTGCTAGTCGATATACCAGATGACACACATTTATCCTCTATCCATCCTGCTGCAATATTGATAATCTTGATGAACTCTTCAACACAAATGAATTAATGTTTTTTTTTTTAAACCTCTGGATGGAATACAAAGCAATGTATCCAGTATCCATCAGTTGACGTTAAATATAAATGACATATCTCGATTTACAGGAATAACGAAAACCATAAGTAATCTCAACAGGTTTAGAATTGCGAGGAAGATGCCATCGTACCAGCACAGCGAAAATGTCCTACTGACGGAAATCATTGTGCGTAAGCAAACCTTAAATGTAATGAGATTCTTTCTTTCAACAAATCAGAAGAAAGTAAACAAAAATACGACGCACGAACGAACCATATCAACTCCAAAGGGGTATCTTATTCTCCGTTGGAGCAACAACAACAACAACAACAACAACAGCAACAACAACAACAGCAACAACAACAAGCAACAACAACAACAACAGCAACAACAGCTGCAACAGCATAATAACAACAACAGCAACAACAACACCAACAACAAAACAATAGCTTGTCATTACCAAAGAAATAAAGTTCTTTATATGCTAATCCAGCGAATATGTGCTAACGTAACAGTGTTTCACATTAATAAAGCTAACATAGCATGACCAGAACTAAGAATATATTGTACAATGGCAAAACCTGACACACCTTACGCATGTGAATAAACTATTAACATTAACAAACTCCCGCGCTTAACAAAGTAAACTACATAACACTTCATACAAAACGTAACCTATTCACTTTTTTCAAGCATATCTCTAACCTACATTAATGTTAATTTTACATTAACATCGTAATATTTAACAAAAAATTTAACATAACCCTGTCTAAGCATCATACTGACAACAAATATATTGCTAATGTACAAATTTTTTTTTTACATCAACTTCGTAATATTTAACAAAAATTCATCATAACCTCGTCTAAATATCATAATCCCAAACGAATAATTGGCAAACATAACAAAGTTTAACCAAACACAACACAAAAATAAATTTTTTTTTTTTGTTTCATGACATAACATAAAAATAAGTTCTTTGAATAATATATCACAGTAAAGCATTCGTTTTGCTGATTTTAAGCAGTAAATCAGTAAATCAGGCAATCAAACCTGTCCATTCACCGGTTCCTACCCATCACCGTCATGATCTGTATCGATCTGTTAGTTCGGGTCATGTTTCAGAGTATCATTTTGGATCAAAGCAACAAGATAAAGACATTATCTAACGAAATCCCTTAACAAAGCGACCAATCTATCAAAGATACCAAGCATCTCAGACATGATTGACACTATCTTCATCAAAGTGTCACTCATCTCGAGTATAACATCATTTGAACTATGATAAACGTAGACATTAGCAAAATTCTCGAGCAAGCTGACATTACTCAGCAAAAACTTAACCTAAACTCGTTTCCTAACACATCATGCGTCGGTAACACTGCCAATATCTTTTACGAAACTCATCATTGTCTCTATAAATCAGTGTTAATTCACTGCCCCACTGTCATAGTAATATTACACATAACATTGCCTAACTTACGATAAACGGGGTTTCATTAATATAGAGTATACAAAACTGACACACCACCTCCCGAGGAAAACCCAGGGGATGCGCCCCTTGAAAGGGTGTAAATCCTGAGAGGGGGGATCACGCCGAGGGGTGTAAGCGGGCATTACCCCTTCGAAGGAGGGGTAAGGCCTCGGCCCACTGGGGCTTGGCCCAAAGCGCATTTGCTTCGGGGTGATCCCCACACCGCTCAGCCTAGTGGTTAATGGCCTATTTGGACAGGATCAGTACGATATGTCATGTGACGAGTGGCGCTGATTTATTGAAAATGATGATTTGTAAGATATGTTTTTGGCCAAAACGTGGTCTGGAATGAAGTTTGTTGGCTATGTCGGGACTATAGGCCCCCAACTAATGCGTTTATTCATAGTTAAATGATACTCGGGCATGTGTTGCGTGAGAGATGATCATCGATTCATATGGTTCGGATGCTGGTATCTTTGATAGATTGTCACTGTTAGGGAGGCGACAGCCGATCTTACGCGATCCAAAATGATACTCTCGCCTGACCTGATCAGCAGATCGATAGATGGGCAGGTGACGGAGTGAAGGCTGGTGGTTTGTTGTTTGCTGCAAATCAGTAAGCGTTCCACGCACTGTGATGTTTATTCAAGAGGCTTTGCACGCTGTTATGTCAAAGTAAGAAACCTGTTTGGTTAAAGCACGACTGCGGTATTGTTTGCGGTTCTTCGATCTTGGAGGCTGGCGTTATGATAATTTTGTTAAATATTACGGTGTGCCTATTAGCCTTATTGTTGTCAGTATGATAGCAGGCTCTCGGTTACTGATGATGCTTCAAATTAACATTGCCTGTTAGAAGATAACTGAAAAAAGTGTGAAACGGAACCGTTTTAATATGGATCTTACTGACATTAACACTGAAATTGTTGGCATAGACTATTCGTGCGTATATGTCAGAGCTGCCGACCCAGCCTGGCATATTGCTTAGTTCTGGTCATGTATGTTAGCATTATGTGTGAAAACGCCGCGTGCCTGATCGTGCATCGTAAAAACTTGGTACGTGTATTGACCGATTGTGTTGTTAATGTTAATGTTGTTGACTATTGTTGTTGTCTTGCCGCTGTGTTATTATTGTTGTTATTGTGTGCCCCATTGACAATCTAACAAATATATACCGCACGGAGGTTGATATGGTTCGGTTATTGCGTCGTATTCTTGTTTACTTTCATCTGATTGGTTGAAAGAAAGAATCTCATTACCTATAAGGGTTGTTTATGCATACGATTTCCGTCAGTAGGACATTTTTTCGCTGTCGCTGTGCTGGTACGATGACATCTCCTCGCATCTCTAAACCTGTTGTTGATATTTTCACGAGGAGCTTCGTTATTCCCAACGATGTGTCGTTTATATTTAATCGTCAGCCGGATGGATACCCATTGCATTGCTGTATTCCATCAAGGGATAAATAATAGACGCTGTCATTGGCGTTGAAAATTCATCCGATAATAACGGATGGTGGTAAATGTGTGTCATCTGACGCAATATTTAGCGGTAAACTCTCAGCTGGAGAAGGTAACGTGAGTTCTTCGCTGCGAACGTTGTGTCGTGCGGTGGCTCGCGCAAACTGCTGTCGCGGCTACTGGAAACTTACATCGATACGTGACGCTCCCAGGCCTGCCACGTGTCGTCACAGATGAGCAGCTCTAATATTACAACGTGCACAAATAAAAAACGAGTAACTAGCATCTTATTTGGATAATACCCATAGCATGGTTGTAATCTATGATATTTACCAAACATGTGTTTCACTGCCTGTATGCACGGAATGGCACCTATGTTTATCGGCTGGACAGCCACTTCTCTTTGCAGCGAGGAGAATGGTACTGCTGAATCAAACTATGCTGGCACTGTTTTATACGCTGGTATGCAGTTACATCCTTTCAAGGGTGTTATTACAGAGGATATAGAACACCCAACGAGCCTATGATTCTGATTAGGCAATTAACTGCTGTTAAAATAAGCATGTGTATTTATATGTTTTCCATAATGTTGCTGCAACGCGTTTCAATGAAAGTATATGTTCTAAAAATGAGAACACCCTCGCTGGTTAAACGTATTTAAGGATTATTGTGACGCTGCTGTCCGGCGTTATTGACCAATGTTAAGCCTGTTACGCCATGGTTTAGCACAGAAAATTGACACATTTAACATCACGTAAGGCTGTAAGTATGGTTGAAGCCCCGATTTTGACCAGCCTTTGATTAAATAATACAGTTATTTTCTTGTCATGTTCCATCATGTTGCCATTGATGTGAAGCTGCTGTTTTGCACGTGAAATCACTATTCATTAGTCGGCGATGCCGACAGCTCCCAATATTGTGACTCAGCCACGCTATGCTGTATGGTCTGGAGCAGCATTGCTATGACCGAAGATCATCCGCCCGGAAAAGCAGGAAACAGGCCCGTTTTATGCGCTGTTGAACCGCAGAGTGTTAAGCTTGGTAACGGTTCGTGTGCCCAGGCCCGTGTTGGGTTTGTCTTTTAACGCGTGGCACTGGCAGTTCATGTTACGTCATGTTGCTTTGTGTGTGAAATTGCAGAGTACCTCGACCCGATCAGCTGCAATAATATTGTTGTGACTGGCTGGATAAATATTACCCAAGCATCTGAAGAGTAGCACATTATTATGTTAAGTTTATGCTTATTTCATGGTATTACGTCACTGCCTCTTATAACCACGTTCGTTTGCGTGTTAACATAATGCTGGAACTTTGTTCAGTATTGGGGCTTTGTCGTTGTGTATTATATTCATAGTTCGAATGGTGCTAAGTAACATTGTGTGAAAGCTGTTGTGCATTGATTGATCAAAGAACGTTACATGTATTCATGTTATCCAAAAAAAATGACCACCAAGAGTAATGGGCTTTGGATCAAATAAGATCAATAGATCGGCAGGTCAGAGATATTTGCAGGAGAATGGAGAGGATCTGACAGTTTGTTTTGCTGATTTACTGATTTAGAGGCCCAACCACTGGCTGCATTGTTGTAAGTGACTAAATCAACAGATGTCAATAGTCAATAGATGGGTGGCTAGATCATGGAGTTTAACTGAAGAGGCCAGGTAACTGTTACTGATTGTTGAGAGCGTAATAAACATGACAATTACAGCAAACCTGATACTGGCTCAGCTAGATCATGTCTGTAGTCAATAGATCAATAGATCAACAGATCATGGTTGGGATGGTAGTTGGATGATAGTTTGATTTACTGATTTTGTTTGATTTATAGCGCATGACGACACAATAAAAATTGATACGATCAACCGGTCAAATAGATAAATGTAGATCAATAGATATGTTGGACGGAGGTAGGGCAACGATTTACTGTTTGTACGATTTAGGGTATCGCTAAAAACATGACAATACGAAAAACTGACCTGTAGCAGATCAGCAAATCATGGGTCACAGCGGTAGGGAAAGTGGTGAATGATGATTTGATCGCGCCGGTATACGAAAGGCAGGTGGCGCCACCATCGTTCTGGAGTCAGCATATTTCAGGTGAATGGCCGGTTCAAGTGTTCAACACCCGGCTATCTAGATACACAACACAAAAAACTTTAACATATCAAGCTCGTTGTTCTAATCACTATTTCAGACACACGAAGATTATCGGTGCGCGGTGGCCCCGCCAGGTGCCGGTCATCACTCAGAAGCGCAGCGCCACCGAGTTTCATCACTCTGGGTCGGGTCTGATCCACAAATTGGTAAAAATCGGTCATTTACCGTACCACCTAGTGACACAAAGGTTGTATGAGAAGTTCCGGCTGCCATCGGCGTATTTAATGTTTGGGGGTGAGGCTGGGGTCTGAAGCACCCCAGCCGATGGCAACAAATCATATTCGAACTCTGCGACCTCTTGGCCTGCTGGGAACACCAACATTATTATTACTTATCGTTTGTAACGCGACCACAACGCTTGCCGGTGTACAGAGCCTGAACTACGCCGTACTACAGAGGCTAATACCAGTCTGCCGCAAGCTCGGCAATGGCTGCTGTTTAAGTGAGGGGTGGGTCCCACTCAGGGGTTTATGGGGATGTGGCTAGCGCTATGTTGGAGCCTCCCATCTGCACCTCAAACAGCAACTACGACAACCCCTGTTATATAGATGTAAATCAGGCTCGAAACTGGTGCAGCAAATCAGCACTGAACTGGAGAAAATAACAAGTAATAATAATAACAATAATAATAATAATAATAATAATAATAATAATAATAATAATAATAATAACAATAATAATAACAAACAGCAGCAACATCAGCAAAACAATATGCAATATCAGCTCAGTTAACGTCATACGAACAGATCAGCACTAACCAATGTCTGAACAAACCACGGCGTGGGCCAAACCGGAGAATCGGAAGTCGGAGTCGAACAGGTCGCGAGCTGTTCGGAATCCGAGTCGGCTCGAAGAGAGCCGAGATCGCTCCGTGATGTTTCTTCGATCAACTGTAGTAATATATGTGTGTATGTAATGTATCTTTGCGCTGTCAGCAATAACACAAGCAAACACAGACAAACCTTTCGGTTTTACCTCTGACTGCTCAGTTGATAGGACTGGCGGTCTATCAATCACTCCGCAAGCACTCTCTATTCCTTCATATGAAAAAGTATTTCAGTAGTAACATTTTACTATATATATATATATATATATACCTGTATATATATATATATATATATATATATATATATATATATATATATATATATATATATATTAACTAATATATACATATATACTATATATATATATATATATATATATATATATATATATATATACTTTCTATATATATATATATATATATATACTATAACATATATATATATATATATACATTATTTCTTTCTTTCTCTTTTCTTCACCTTCCTCTTTGCTCCAAGATTAGGGGTAAGGTGCTGTACAAGCATCGGAAAGAAAAGCAGTAGGAGAACATGACAAACGTAAAGAAAAGAAGAAAGCCTAGCCTTACCGCCCCCTCTGTACCAGTAATTAGTGAGAGCTCGTCACAGACAGAAAATCCACCCTAGAGCATCATAGGACCGCGACGGACCTCACTATGGTAAATCGTCAATGTGAGGTTCATCCCTGGCCCAGGTGGGCACAACCATGCCCCATACAAAACCCCATTCACTCCTATCATGCACCTTTATT
>JABUQX010014845.1:100000-102473 GCA_015478945.1 Trachelipus rathkii
GAATCGGCTTCGTTTCAGTCGGATCGGATCAACTAAAGGTTTCTGCACTATTTGAACATTGTTCAACACGTCTTCCGGCAATAGAATTTTTCATCTAAAAATATTTCGAAAGTTTTATAAACAGGATCGGCTCTTACTCCGGCTCCGGTTCCGACTCCGAATCCGGATCCGACTAAGGCTTTTGAACTATTTGAAAATTGTTCTGCCAAGTTTTCTGGCAATACATTTTTCAGCTAAAACAATATTTCTTGAAAAATATTTATAAGCAAAGATCGGCTCGAGATCCGACACTCGGATATCCTGCTCGGATCGAGGATCATCAAAGGGTTCTTGCACTATTTGAGGTGATTTCAGCACATCTTCTTTCCAATATATTTTCACCTAAAAAAATATTTCTTAAGAAAAAATTCATACCCAGGACTCGTCTCCGGGTTCGGCTCAGGTTATCCGGATCGAGGATGATCAGTCGAGCTAAGGTTTCTGTACTAGTGAAAATTGTTCAACATGTCTGGCAATACATTTTTCACGCTAAAATATGCCCGCGAAGAAATTAATGCCCAGGATCGGCTCCGGCTCGACTTACCGGCTCCGAGTTCGGCTTCGGATCTGACTAAGGTTTCTTACTTGAAAATTGTTCAGCACTTCTTCTATCAATAAATTTTCAAAAAAAAATATTTTCGAAAAAAACCATACTCCGGCTCCGACTTCGACTCCGCTCCGTCCGACTAAGGTTTCTGTACTAATTGAAAATTGTTCAACAAGTCTTCTTAAATAAATTATTCATCTAAGAAAATTATCTCTTGAAAAAATTTTATACCAAGGATAAGGCTTGAATCTGGATCCGGATCCGAACCCGACTAAGGTTTCTGCACTATTGGAAATTTGTTCAGTACGTTTTCTGGCATAAATTTTCACCTAAAAAATATATTTCTTGAAAAAAATTCATGCCAGGCTCGGCTCGGCTCCGACTCCAGCTCAAATACCATCAGCTCGACTTCACTTTCGGCTCCGGATCTGACTAAGGTTTCTGAACTATTTGAGGTATTTCAGCAGTATCTCTGCAAATAAGTTTTCACCTAAAGCTGTCAACAAAATAAATTCCACCACTAAGGATCCGCTCCGGCTCCGGCTCCACGGCTCGGCTCGGCTTCGGCTCGGATCCGACTAAGTTTTCGATATTTTGCTGAAATTGTTCAGCACGTGTATCAATAAAATTTTCACCTCAAAAAAATCTTTTTCGAAAAATCATACTCGGCTCCGACTCCATCTCGACGAAGATCCAGCTCGGATCCGACTCAATCCGGATCCGATTAAGGATTCTGCACTATTTAAAGGGCCATTCCAGCAAGTCTTCTGGCAATAAATTTTTCATCTAGAAAATTATTTCTGGAAAAAATTTATACCCGGGGATCCGTCTCGAATCCGGATCGGATCGGATCCGGACCTGACTAAGGTTTCTGCACTATTTGAAAATTGTTCAGTGAGTCTTCTGCTGGCATTAAATTTTTCACCTAAAAAATATTTTTATGATAAATTCCTCCGGCTCCTGCTCCGGTTCCGGCTCCGGCTCCAGCTCGAAACTTCCTCTTCGGCTTCGGATCTGACAAAGGTTTCTGCACTATTTGAAAATTGTTCTTAGCGACTTCTGGCAATAATTTTCAATCTAAAAAAATATTCTTGAAAAAATTTACATACTATTACCGGCTCGATCAGCTCCGACACCGACTCCGGCTCCGACTTCCGGATCGGCGATCCGACCAGTTTTGCACTATTTGAAAATCTGATTAACGTCCTTCATCAACAAATTTTCATCTAAAATTGTTTTCTTAAAAAAATAATTTATACCGAATAAACCCGAATCGGCACCACTCTCCAGTCGGATCAGGATCCTTCAAGAATACACTATTTGAAAACTGTTCAGCACTTCTTCTGGCAAAAAATTTTCACCTAAAAAAATATTTTTCGAAAATAAATCAAACTACGGTACCGGCTCTGACTTCGGCTCCCACTTCGACTCCGGATCCGACTCCGGATCAGCGGATCCACTAAGGATTATGCACTATTTGAAAATTGTTCAGTACGTCTTCTGGCATTAAATTTTCACCTAAAAAAAATATTTTTGAAAAAAATTCATACCCAGGCTCCGGCTCCGGCTCCGGCTCCGGCTCTGGCTCCGGCTCCGGCTCCGGCTCCGACTTCACCTTCGGCTCCGGATCTGACTAAGGTTTCTGTACTATTTGAAAATTGTTCAGTACGTCTTCTGGCATTAAATTTTTTACCTAAAAATATATTTTTAGAAAAAAAATACCCCAGGATCCGGCTCCGGCTCCAGCTCCAACTTCGGCTTCAGCTCCGGATCCGAATAAGGTTTCTGCACTATTTGAAAATTGTTCAGCAGATCTTCTAAAAAATATTCTTCGAAAAAAAATCATACTCCGGCTCCGGCTCCGGCTCCGGCTCCGGCTCCGACTTC
>JABUQX010014846.1:0-7500 GCA_015478945.1 Trachelipus rathkii
TCCAGCGCCGCAGTGGAGCGATTGTTCTCCCTTGGCAATGACATCTACAGAGCCAAGAGGAGTTCATTGTCACATGAAAACTTTAACATGTTCATGTTTATGAAAGGGAACATGCAAATACTGCAGAACTGAATTGATAAGTCCTTTAAACTATTTTATCTTACCTTATAGTAAGATAAAAGTTACAGTATCGTAAGATAAACTATTTTACCTTACTAGGCCTGTAGTAAAATCAAATAGTCTAAAGAAATTATCCATAAATGAAAGGTTAACCAAGATTCTTTATTTATAATAAAAAATAAAAATTTGGATTTTGCCATTTTTTATTTAAAATTTCAATATCGTTATCGCAAGTTCGGAATATAGGATTTATCGATTATAGCCTTATCGGCGATAAATTTATCGCTAGTTATCGGATATCGGTTATTGATGACGAGGTTTTCGTTGTCGATTAATTGGTTATTGTGATAAATAAATTTTTTAGTTATCGTGCCCACCTATGCACTTTGGCTATTCCCTGCTACCACCATCTGCCTGGTTCTGACCTTTCTGCAAATTCAGCCACCCCGCTGCCTTGTTAAAGGCATCATTCTTGTCTCATTCCGCAGTTCATGGTGGATTTATTCCAGTGTTTACTGATGGCTCTAAAACAAGGGACAGTGTGGGTGCTTCTGCTCTCTTTCCTGACTGCAACCTTCCCCACCTCATGCTTCAATTTTTACGGCAGAATAAATGATGACTTAAACAAGAACTAAGAATGAAACGACCAGACAATATTTTACCTTTAACTTCTTTGATGACGCAAAGAAAATATTGATGAAAATAGAGGTTGTAGTAGGAGACAAAAGTATGCACTATTTGCTGATTACAGATGTTAGTAATATTAGTAATATTGACAGTATATCTTATATGTTATAATATTAGGAATGATGCAACTCACACACACACCGATAGCTCACACACTTATGAGTTAATAATAGTATTTCATCAATACTTTCATTCCCTCCAATTTCTGATCCATCGAGACAATCCGCCCAAAGCCAAGAGACAAAAGCCAAAAGCATGGGATAAAATAATCTGAACTTTTCGTAGAACTTAAGTAATAAGTTCGTCTTTAATTATTAAGGAATATATCAATACCATACAAATATATAAATAGAAAGAGAAATTTAATTCAACATATCCTTCAACACCTGCAAAGAAAAAGAAAAGCTATTTTAATATTTATTTACAAATCCCTAAAACCCCTCTTATCAGGGTTTAATTATTACTAACCTCGGAAGAAGATCCCCATTATTCCCCATCACCTACTTTTGTATGCAGTTTCTTATTTCTCCAACGAACCTATAAAAAATCAAATGACTATAATGATTGCCCTCTCGAATATTATTCCTTAACCAAGACCACTCTTGTCATTTATTCAGATGCGCTCAGCGCCCTCCAGGCTCTTAAAGCCCCTATTCTAAAAAAAACAAAAAAAAACAATGGTATCTGCTGTACAACAATTTCTTCGGCTGATCCACTCTCGTAAGAAACAAATTACACAATGTTGGACTCCTCTCACGTAGGGGTAACTGGCAACGAAACCATTGACCTAGAGGCTAAAATGTCCGCCTAATCTTTTCGGAGCTGTTCTAGGTACCTTTTGGATGCCATTCGACAAGGTCGTCTACCATCTGATTATCCTGCTCTCCGACAAGGCTTCCGGTCTTACTGGCAGGAGAGCTGGGCGAGTGATCAGAGAGGGGCAAAACTTAGAAATATAAAGCCAAACATTGGTAAGTGGTCTTCCTCTCACCGACGAAAGCGCTTGCACGCCTCCGCATTGGCCACACCAATATCACTCAGCCACCAAATGTCACAGGATCCTCCTCCCATCTGCAAATTTTGCCGTCGCCATACTCCACAATCTGAAGTATCACGGGTTCACGTCGCAGGTGGTTAATTTACCTTGAGCTCATGATAGCCTGAAGAGCAGTATTTTTTCTACCTGGAGAGACGGCATATGCCCTTCGTTGGTGAGGTCCGCTCTCTAAAACAAACAAAAAAATACTCTGCAATCTGTTCACCATATCTTCATTGATTGTCCTGAACTGGATCCCTTTCGCCGGTCAATTTCCTACACTATGGTCTCTAACACTTAAAAGGTTATCCCATAACTTGTCAGAATCCTCCTATTTTAATGGTAACTTCATTTTCTCTAGTCTCCAAAAACTGAATTCTTTATAGCATATAATTTATGTAATATTATGACTATATATAATGAAAGAACATCTTTTTATTTATCTTATTTTTTTTATACTGAATATTTATTTCGCCATCTAATTTTTCTTTTGCGACATTTAAAATAAGTATGAGCCAGGACCCACCCATGGAGTTGATTGCTCAACCCCGTGTGGCCGCTTCCTTGTGGGCCGTGGTGGGTCCTGTACATAATAATAATAATAATGATAATGAAAAAATCATCATCCATCTACTTTCTCCAGATTTGGGGTGAGGTGCATCGCATGCACCGGAAACAGAATAGTAGTAAAAGAATATGACGCAAGTCGAAAAGAAAGCATCTACATTTACCGTCCCCTTTACACAATTAGATGAGAACTAGTCGCAGTCAGAAAAATCGTCCCTAGGGATTCACGGTCCTACGACGAACCCTCACTGTGGCATCTCGTCAATGTAGGGTTCTTCGCTTGGGCCGGCCACACCCACAAACATACCCCTACAAACATACAAACACTACACAAAACCCCGTCATTCACTACTGTTATGCACCTTTCTTCTCACCTCTGCCAAACTCACATTCCTCTTCTTCAGGCATTCCTTTACTGACTCAATCCACTTTTCCTCTGGTCTCCCAGTCAGTCTAATACCAGCGCAATCACCACTATACCAACCGACCATCTTCTATCCTTTCCATATGACCAAATCATCTCAATGTACCCTCCTTTCTTCACACGACACAACACCCTAATGCGTTCATTCCTCATTTTATTAATTCTTCTCATACCTGCACACGCCCTAAGAATATCCATCTGAATGCACAACCACAAAGATAAATATCAACTAAGACCTAACAACACCCTGGCGCACTCAAGACTTAGTCCCTTTACATCCAACAAGGATTTAATTGCATCAGCCACCTTCCTACCATTCACAACTTTCTTACTACACACAGCACCATCCGTTCCCTTTCCATCCAACATATATCCTAAATATTTAAACTCAGATGTACTTATAGTTGCTAACCATCTAACAGAACTTCACTACCAAGGTCTCCCTCATCACTACCATAACCTTAATCTTATCTACATTTACTTTCAAACCCCTCCTTTTACACATACTGCCAAGCAACTCTACCAATCCTCTCAAACTCTCATCAGATTCGTCACACAAAACCAAATCATCCGCTATAAACAAGTAGGGCACCCTCCACTCTCTTCCATTCTCCATCATTCTAACACCTTCCCCTATCACCTCTAATTCTTCCATAACCCCATCCATATACATATTATTTTCAACTCCATTTATTCTTACACACGCTTCACTATTGCCATACATACTTTTGATTCCTTTCAGAAGCCTACCACCAACACCATATATCACAAACACCCGCCATTGAGCTTCCCTATTAATCCTATCATACGCCTGTTGCAAATCCATAAAAACTAAATACAATTTATTGCTCTTCTTTCTCATTTTCTCAATCATTTGTTTCAATGTAAAAATGATCCAGACCAGACCAGACCAGACCAGAGAGAGAGAGAAACAAAATTAATCCCGGGTAAGAAAATATATTCACTATCTTTTTTTAACTAATATGTAAGTTACATTATTAAACTAGACGTTCAACAAAAACTTTTCTAATCAAGTCTTCAATATAATTTATGTAACAATTTTTGTATTATAAAATCTCTGAGAATATAAATAATACTATACAGAAATGATATCTTTGTAGGTATTTCAAATTGTGAATTCATTTTATTTTTCATCTAATTTTAGACAAATCATCCTCTTGATCAGGTTCATTTTTGTCTTCATTTTTAGTTTCATTTTCACTTTCTGATTGGCTGCTTTCCGATTCTGATTCACTATCTTTGTCCTTTTTACCATCTTTATTTTTATTTAGCCTTTTTAATCTTTTCTTCATTTTCAGTTTCTGTCTTTTAGCTCTTTTTTTAGCAGTTTTTGCCTCAGCATCTTTTTTGTACTGCTCCAATTTTCTGTGATGATCTTCATTCAATTCTTGCTGCAAATAAAAAAAAAATAAATTAATACTCTTGAATTTACGCTTAATATTTTAAAAATCCCTATAATTGAAAATATCTAAGTATTATTTCAAATATTTACATTTGTGACAATGATGGTTTAGATGTTCTAAAAATAATTCACACTCGTAAGCATAAAATCTTTAAAATTCATTTTACATATGTGAACATGCAACACGCATCCTTTTTGATATTTTAAAAAGGTATTAACATATCTTTTAAGTGCATGTATATTAGGGTATGGAGAAAAAGAATCAATTTTTCGATTATCGAATTCTAGTAGGGAGCAAAGGTTGCGTATTTGCATGCTAATCACCTAAACCTTAATGAAAAAAAAATCATATTTTGGGATTTTCAGTTCGCGCAAAGGGCCAAAAGTTTTAAATAATGGAAAAAACACACCAAAATTTATCTTTACCATAAATTTATACAGGCTACGATTTTTGGTTTCTAATAGTGTCTAAGTACTTCATTTTTGATGCGTGATAATAGAAAAATTATTTTTTAAAAGACAATCACATGCTTCATCACCTCAGGACAAAATTTCTCAACTTCGTGCAAATTCGAGGTTTTAACGTTTTACAAATATAAGCAGTATTTTACTAAATCTAATAAATGAGATAACTATTGTGTGTTATGTTTATGGAAACTACTCGAAAATCCCCTGCAATGAAAGATGAAATTGATTTGTCTTCAGTTCCTTCTACATCTCAAATGAGGTTGAAATTAACGTCTACTGCTTTACTTAGTGATAGATTTGGTGTTTCTGATAGAGCTACAGCTGCTATCACTTTCAGCGTTTTGCATGGTCTTGGAATGATTTCTGAAAAAGATACGCGCTAGTGATCCATAAACGAAAGATAAGAAGAGGAAAAAGAGGAAAACAGAAGACACGATAGACTATAAGACAATATATGGACCTGCCCATAGTATCAAAGGGAATATACTTTGATGGTGGAAAAGGTAATACTTTCAAGAAAAAAAAGGATCTAAAATATACTGAAAAGTAAGGAAATAGGAGCACAATAGCGTGATTCGTGAGCCTGATGGGAAATATGCCGATCACGTCACACTGGCGAGTGGGAAGGGTAGTGAAATAGCCAATTGCATACTTAAATACCTGGAAAATAGTGATACTGACATTAATGAACTGGAAGCTATTGGTTGTGATGGCACAGCAACAAACACAGGGTGGAAAAATGATGTTATCCGCAACAAAGAGGTTAAAATTCAGCGCCCACTGAAGTGGTTCATTTACAGAAGTTGTTGGAGATGTTTTTGGAAAGAGGCCAGAAAGATGTCAGTAGGAGAACCAAGGAGGTTAGCGCACTTTCGTTTGATGAAAGCCCGCTTTGCTCGTCGAAGAGTATCCCTGCAACGATTTCTAGCTGAATGAAAATTTGCGAGAGTGATAGGAGAACGAGAATTTTTCCACCCCCGATACGCATTGTCTCTAGCCTGAATGGCCAGAGAACAATTACGATCGAACCATGGATTATGAGGAGAGAAAGATTTAGTCGAAGAAGGAATGAACCTGCTCATCCCCTCAACGATTACAGCTCCCACCTTGTCGGCAGAAGCCGAGGCGTCACCAGAGAAAAAGCAGTCATTCCAATTATAGTTAGCGTAGAAGCAGCGCAAAGCCCCCCAATCGGCCCGATCAAAGTGCCAGAAAAAACGCATAGGGCAGGATGGAGCTGTTGGAGAGAAAGTATTAAAATTAAGAGATATAAGGTTGTGGTCAGATTTACCAATAGGAGCGAAGGTAGTGTATTTATAGAGAGAAGGACTAGTGGTGAAACATAGGTCAAGTGTAGGGTTGGGAAAGGAAAAAAAAAAGTTTTTTTTTTCATGAAAAAAACAAGTAAAAATTTGTTTTTTTCGTTTTTTTCAATTAAGTTGTGGAATTTACATGTTTGAACAATTATATTATAAATTTTAGCAAATATGCTCTAATTTGAACATTTTTTGGTTCCAATTTCCTACAAGGTGGAAGCCCCTGAGTTTGTGTTCAAAATTTTTATGGGTTTTCCATATTTTTATTTTATATTCTGAATTTTGATATTCATAATATTTTGTTTGTGGCTTCATTAATGTTTTCTTACTCTGTTTCAGCTTTCAGTAACATTTTTATCATAATTATTTAATCAGAATTTAGAAATGCCACGTGCAAAAAGTCGTGTGACTGTACTTTTTAAGGAAATAAAAGGTAGCAAAGGCCCTCACATGAAATATAACTTTTGTTGTGTAGACGTTGCAAAACTAGTATTTATTGCTCATAATCTAGAACTAGGAAATTCTGAAAATTTGCCAACTAAGAGAGATGATTATGCTAAGGCAGCTAAGCTTAAGAGTCCTGTTACTGCCCCTGCTCCTTCACCACTGTCATTCTCACACGATACTTCATACGACTGAGATATCAGACTTATCAGTCATATCAAAATTAAATGTGGCTGATCACGTTGATGAGCCCAGTGATAATGAGCTTGACAGTAGTCAGTAGTGACTGGGGTCTGGGGAATGGGGACTAGTGATTAGTGAATCAAAAGTTGATATTCCAAAGCCAAATATTTAATTTAGTCATTCACTTATCCTCCTTCATTTACAATCTTGGTATAATTTTAATTTCAATATTTTTATTATTTCATTTGCATCCCTTAAGTCACTTTTGAGTTTTGTCATTCAGACTCATTCTATATAAATATAATATACATTAATATTTAAAAGTAAATTATAAATATGATTATATGATACAAATGTAAAATACATAGTTAAATTAGAAAGTAGAAGCCTACAAACAGCAGTCTGCAGGCTACAACCTACTGTAAATTGTAACGAAAACAATTGATAAAATATAATAGAAAGGTACCTAGTTCTGCTATTTTATAAATCATAATGGAATATTTGTTTAATTTCAAGTATCCTTATATTTGAAAAATGAAAATACTCAAGTGAAATATCATATTAGCCTCTTTATATTTTTAAAAATACATTTAATGAAAAAAACGAAAAAAACTGAAAAAAACGAAAAAAACATGAAAAAAACATGTTTTTTTTCCCAACCCTAGTCAAGTGTGTTCAAGAATTGGTTGGGACGATCCGGAATGTGTGTTGGTTCTTTAATTAGTTGCTCCAGATCGTTGAGAATGCTGAATGATTCGGCCTCCTCCCAACCTAAATCAGTATGAGAGGACCCCAACCATTCAGTGTTGTGTACATTGAAATCCCCTAAATA
>JABUQX010014846.1:10000-21438 GCA_015478945.1 Trachelipus rathkii
CTTGCTAGGAATGCTGATGCATGCCTCGGAGATGGTCGTGATCGCCGTAAACGACCTTCTAACTTTCGGCGAAATTGTATGAATCGTATGGGTACATGGAATGTCAGAGGAATAAATGTTGAGGAGAAGAGGAGAGAGGTGATGGATGTATTTAGAAAGGGCAAATTTGATTTGCTCGCTGTGACTGAAACAAAGATGAAAGGAAAAGGTGAAATTAAGTGGTGTGATGTGAAATGTGTGCGTGCTGGTGTGGAAGAGAATGAGAGAGGGAGAGAAGGAGTTGCAATTTTGATGAGTGATCTGTGGTACAAAGCTATGGTAGACTTTGTGTGTGTGAGTCCTAGAATTCTAATGGTTAAATTTAAGTTTGAAAAGGTCAAGGTGTGTGTGGTTGTGACGTATGGTCCATCTGAGGGAAACGTTGAAGAGAGTACGATTTTTTTGGGATAATTTGAATGATGTTCTGGATGGGGTGAGCAGGGTTGTGGAGTCGGTTCAAAATTTTTGTGACCTGGAATGGCTGGATAGGGGTAAGTTGTGGATGGGGGGGACAGTTGACTCTGTGTGGGGTGGGGGAGAAAATGAGAATGGTAGGAAGGTGATTGATTTCTGTGGAGAGAGGTATGGTAATACTTTCTTTTAACACAAGAGTATCCATAAGTATAATGGAAAGGGTAGAGATAGAATGAAGTGGTGGATTGAAAGGAAGAAGGAGATAAATAGTATGGATAAAGAATTAGTGGAATGGGATGAATGGATCACAGGAAATGGAAATGGAATGGAGGGAAGGTGGATAATGGAATTGGTCAGGTGTGGACAATCAAATGGAATTCGATCGATAATGGAAATGGAATCAGGGCAAATGAAGCAACTTGTTAGTAGCAAAGGAAGTGGACAAAAGCTAAAGAGAAGCAAGAGGTTAACAGCGAATGAATGAAGAGGTGGATGAAAGTGAAAAGAAGGAATGGAATGGAATGGAATGGATGGAAAAGATAAGGAGGAAGGTGGAATGGAGGAAACAAGAGGAAATGAATGGAAGGAGGAATGGACTTTGAACACTTCGAAGGCCAAAAAGAATGAGAATGGAATGGCATCGCTCACGGAACCGCACTGCATGGTGGAATAATGGAATGGAATGATGGTGCAAGAAGTCGAACAGGTATTCTTTTGGGGATGAGGTTATTAGCAAGGAGGAGGTAATGGGTAGAGTGAGTTGAAGAATGGTAAATCTGCAGGTATAGATGAAATTACTGGTGAAATGATCAAGAACGGAGGCGAGATGGTGAGTGACTGTATGGATGATTTGTAATAAAGCGTTTATGGAGGGTATAGTTCCCAAGGGGATGGAGGAGAGTGGTGGTGGGGTGGGGGAATGGAAGGAATGGAAAGAGTGGAGGGACTGATGGAAGAACAGGAGTGGAGGATGGACATGGAAATGAAATGGATTGGAGGAAATGGAGGGGATAGTGAAGAATAAAGGAAATTGGATTTACAACAGGCGTATGATAGAGTTAATAGGGAAGCTTTATGCGGCAGGTATTAGTGATATATGGTGTTGGTGGTAGGCTTCTGAATGGAATCAAAAGTATGTATGACGATAGTGAAGCGTGTGTAAGAATAAATGGTGTCAATGGTGATTGGTTTAGGATTAATAGCGGAGTGAGACAGGGTTGTGTTATGTCTCCTTGGTTATTCAATGTGTATATGGATGGGGTTATGAAAGAATTCGAGGTGGGGATGGCAGGAAATGGTGTTAGAATGATGGAGAATGGAGAGGAGTGGAGGGTGCCCTACCTATTATATGCGGATGATTTGGTTCTGTGTGGCGAATCTGAAGAGAGTTTGAGAGGATTGGTAGAGAGATTTGGCTGGGTATGTAAAAGGAGGGGTTTGAAAGTAAACGTAGATAAGAGTAAGGTTATGGCTGTGAGTGAGGACAGTCCTCAGTGTGAAGTTATGTTAGATGGTGAGCAGCTGGAACAAGGGTCTGAGTTTAAATATTTAGGGTATGTGTTGGATGAGAAGGGAACGGATGATGCAGAGTGTAGTAGGAAAGTTGGGAATGGCAGGAAGGTGGCTGGTGCAATTAAATCGTTGGTGAATGTAAAGGACTAAGTCTTGAGTGCGCTAGGGTCTTACATGAGGGTATGTTGTTACCAGTGTTAATGTATGGTAGTGAGACTATGGTCTGGAATAAGAAGTATAGATCTAAAGTTCAATGTGTTCAGATGGACAATCTTAGGGGCATGCTAGGTGTGAGAAGAATTAATAAAATGAGGAATGAACGTATTAGAGAGTTGTGTGGTGTGAAGAAAGGGGTAAATGAGAGAATAAATGAAAGTATGTTGAGATGGTTTGGTCATGTGGAAAGGATGAATGACAGTCGGTTGGTTAAGCGGATGTGTAGTGGAGAGTGTGTTGGGAACCGACCGGCTGGGAGACTGAAGAGAAAGTGGATTGAGTCGGTGAACGAATGTCTGAAGGAGAGAAATGTGAGTTTGGCAGAGGCGAGAATAAAGGTGCATGATAGGAGAGAATGGCGGGGTTTTGTATGGGGGCATGGTTGTGGCCCACCTGGGCCAGGGGATGAACCCTACATTGACGAGTTTACCATAGTGAGTGGTCCGTCGCGGTCCTATGATGCTCTAGGGTGGATTTTCTGTCTGTGACTGTTCACCACCAATGGTACAGAGGGGGCGGTAAGGCTGGGCTTCTTTTCGACGTTTGTCTATGTTCTCCTACTGCTTTCTTTTTTCCTGATGCTTGTATTGTGCTAACCTTACCCCCACAGTGGGGGAGAGAGAGGAAGGTGAAGAAAGAAGAAAGAAAGAATATATATATATATATATATATATATATATATATATATATATATATAGTATATATATATACAAATTTATATCTATAAAGAGTATATATATATATATATATATATATATATATGGTATACATATACATACATATTATTATTACATACATACATATTATATATATATATATACACAGATATATTACATATTATTATTATTATCTTATATTATTATTACATATTATTATTACATATATATATATTCATATATAGGGATATATAGTAGGATGTCCAGAAAGATGTTGGTCTGAAAAAAGAAGGGTGAGGACGTTAAGGTATATGATATGGACAATGGTGGTCGGGTAAGATGTGTTGCCTGGTGGATGAGTGTGTGAAGAAAGTGAACGCAAAGAGAAAGGCGCACCATTAAAAAATGGGAGGTAATTTCATATATATATATATATACTGTATATAGTGATAGTCTCTGAGTGAGTATATATATATATATATATATATATATATATATATATATATATATATAGTGATATATATATATATATATATATATATATATATATATATATATATATATATATATATGTATTTATTTTTTTTTTTCTGTACCGCTGATGGCCGCTCGATAATTTTTGAAATCTTTTATATTTTGCATGGCGTTAATGTTATCCCTGGAAAGTTCAAAACCACCATTCGTTTTTGTAGATTTACTCTGGTTGTAACAGGGTGAGCCAAAATGTTTGACCAGGTGGAGCAAAATTTATCACTTAATAGAGGTAACATTTTAAGTCATATCTCCATATTAGTAATTCTTATACCAAATTTCATAGAGAGTGATTTGTTAGGGATACTTTAAGGTACATTTGGCCTTTCCTGTTTTTTTTTGAGAAAATTCACCATGAAAATGAATCTGAAAAATTGTGTTAAAAATCGAAGAAATTTCCATTTTCGTGGGTGTATTATTAAAAGAAGGAAATAATTTAACGATATAAAATTTTGTGTGATGATACATACTAAAGTAGGGTTTAACTTAAATCTTATTTGAAGTTTGGTAAATATTTTTAAAAAATTTTACAGGGTGTCCAAAAATCAATTTTTCGGAAAATCGGTAACTTTGAACCTTAATATCTCTGATGGGGTAAGTGCTAAAAATCTGAAATTTTCACACATTATACTACTACCATAGATGTTCCTTCACCTGCAATATTGACTTTGGTATTTGCTTGTTTTAAGAAATACAGCCATTCAAAAATGCCAAAAAAAAAATTTTTTAAGTTGTGTTATGATAGCTATTATTATAGTTATTATAGTTCAAGACAATACATAGTCAAATGAAATAGTGTGGCATCAAGGAGAAATGAAAACAATGTTAAAAAAATTTAATTTTAAGGTTAATATACATAAGAATGTACCATTATATCTACTGTAAATGACAAAATTAACTCAATAACTTTTAAAAAGTTGATATATATATATATATATATATATATATATATATATATATATATATATATATATATATATATATATATATATATATATATATATATATATATATATATATATATATATATATATATATAGTGAGAAAAATATATATATGAGAGAGAGAGAGTTTTTTTGCATGTTTAAAATTAATAGGATATAGATAGATGAATGCATAATCTTGGCTGATTTTGCCGAGAACTACACGTACGTAGTCCAAGACGAATTTCAAGGGTATCATTGGGTCAATGACCAAGCTACTTTGCACCCATTTGTTCTATATTTTAGAGATGAAAATAGTAAATTAAGAAGTCACTCTCTTTGTGCTTTAAGTAACTACTTAGAGCACAACACATCAGTTGTTCACGTCTTCCAAACATATGTAGTAAAATATATTAAACATAATTTGCCTAAAGTTGAAAAGCTAGTATATTTTTCAGATGGAAGTGGTAGCCAGTATAAGAATAAAAAAAATTTTGTTAACATTTGCCATCACCAAAAAGATTTCGCATTAAAAGCTGAATGGCATTTCTTTGCATCTTGCCACGGGAAAAATGCCTGTGATGGGGTTGGAGGAACAACAAAGCGCGAATTAAGCAAAGTCAGCTTACAAAGAACAACAACACACCAAATTCTTAATATTGACCAAATATATTCATTCTGCAAAGAGAAAATAAGAGGAATAACTTATTTTCTCGTAAAAGAAGAAGAAATTCATGAACACATTGAAAGACTTAAAACGAGATATGAAAATTGTTTGAGAATTAAGGGAACAAGAAACTTTCAAAAATTCTTTCCACTTTCAGAGAACATAATTAGGTGCTATCCAACCTCAAAAACTGACGTTTACGAAGACCACTGTGTCAGCAAAATTGTTTCATTAAGTGTAGAGATAAATGACACAGTAGCTTGCGTATATGATGACCAATGGTGGATTGGAAAGGTAAAAGAAATAAGTGTGGAGAACGATGATGTTTACATATATTTTTATCATCCTTCCGGACCCAGAACTTCATTCAAGATGTCAGATTGCGATCGGGTATGGATCCCAATGAAAAATATTTTACGAAAACTTTCTGGGCTTGAAATAAAAATGTCATTAACAGGCAGAAATTACATCTCAAACAAAGTTTCCGAAGAAAACCTGAACCACACACATATCCTAAGACATCAAAAATAACCTTATCTTGTGACTCCAGCTGGCCTTTATGTTAACTGACATCCATTATATAGATAAATTTTTCAAAAGTTATTTAGTTAATTTTGTCATTTACAGTAGATATAATGGTACATTCTTATGTATATTAACCTTAAAATTAAATTTTTTTAACATTGTTTTCATTTCTCCTTGATGCCACACTATTTCATTTGTCTATGTATTGTCTTGAACTATAATAACTATAATAATAACTATCATAACACAACTTAAAAAAAAAATTTTTGGCATTTTTGAATGGCTGTATTTCTTAAAACAAGCAAATACCAAAGTCAATATTGCAGGTGAAGAAACATCTATGGTAGTAGTATAATGTGTGAAAATTTCAGATTTTTAGCACTTACCCCATCAGAGATATTAAGGTTCAAAGTTACCGATTTTCCGAAAAATTGATTTTTGGACACCCTGTAAATTTTTTTTAAAATATTTACCAAACTTCAAATAAGATTTAAGTTAAACCCTACTTTAGTATGTATCATCACACAAAATTTTATATCGTTAAATTATTTCCTTCTTTTAATAATACACCCACGAAAATGGAAATTTCTTCGATTTTTAACACAATTTTTCGGATTCATTTTCATGGTGAAATATTATTTTCCCAAAAAAAAACAGGAAAGGCCAAATGTACCTTAAAGTATCCCTAACAAATCACTTTCTATGAAATTTGGTATAAGAATTACCAATATGGAGATATGACTTAAAATGTTACCTCTATTAAGTGATAAATTTTGCTCCACCTGGTCAAACATTTTGGCTCACCCTGTTACAACCAGAGTAAATCTACAAAAACGAACGGTGGTTTTGAACTTTCCAGGGATAACATTAACGCCATGCAAAATATAAAAGATTTCAAAAATTATCGAGCGGCCAACTTCCATTATTTTGGTACGCAAAAAATGGATAGACCCATATATATATATATATATATATAAGGGTTAAATACACACACACACACAGACCTACTTGTCAATTACCCACAATATTATTACACATACATACATATTACATATGAAAGAGGAGAGAGAGAGAGAGGAGGAGAGAGAGAGAGAGAGAAGGGGAAATGAACGGAATGGAATGGAATAAATGTGAATAGAGAATGAAGAATGAAGAGGTGATAGAGCGATTAAAAATACAAAAAAAAAAAAATGAGGCATGTTTGAATGTGCTAAATTAAAGGTCAGTGATGAGGTCTCAAAAGAAAGGTGTGTGGAAATATATAAGGAGGAAAAAAGGAAGACTAAAAGTTGCGTACGTAAGAGGAAAAGAGAGGTAAATGAACAGTTTGAAGGAGGATGAATGGGAACTTACAAGGAATAGGAAGCTCTTCTGAAGGGAAGTACGAGAGGTTAAGAAAGAGGGTAAGGGGAATCTTTCTAAAATAATGAATAACGATGGTATGTGATTGATGAATGGATGTGGAAGAGAGTGTGGAGGGAAATGATTAAAAATGTCAATGACCACCAAACTATAAAAGAACAAACCTTTTCTCTTATGTTATGAAGATAAAGATTCCGTGAATATTCTCTTCTCCTTATATGTCTGTACACATGAAATTCACCGCTTCCAGCACCAGCACTTGAGCCCATAACATTTCGGACAAACTCTGGAGCATCTGGGAATTTTTTCTCTTTTATAATATTTGGAATAAAGGCTGGCTTCTCCTGTGAAATATAAAAATATTAAGTTATATGGTAATTGTGTAGAATTAGACACACTTCCAATTTCCATTAAACTTAAATAAAATAATGCAAATGTATTATAATGTAGTATAATCAAAATAAAAAAGTGTTAGTTGTGAGAGAATAGATAGGAGAAAAGCGAAACATGTTACTTAGATGAGACAAAATGAAATGGTGGAAACATACAAAGATGCTTGATGAATGGAGTGGGAACTAAAGTACAAATATTAGTTTAATTTATTATATGAAATTATAAGTTGTCAGAGTTGAAAACTTAATCAAAATCCATTAACTATAAAAATAACCTTTGAATAAATGGTGGTTATAACTAAAAAAAAATACAGGTCTTTAAAAATCAGTAACTCTTTTAGCAATATAAGTGCTACTTTAGGAATCTGAATCAAAATCAGCATTGAAATTTAGTTATTATACATTGGCCCATCACTAAAATTTTATATATATATATATATATATATATATATATATATATAAATATATATATATATATATATATATATATATATATATATGAGTGAAAGTATATATATATATATATATATATATATATATATATATATATATATCATTGATGGCAATTGGATTTGAATCTGGATTCGACATATATATATATATAATGGTCGAATCCGGATTCGAATCCGTTGCCCATCATACACAATATTATATATATATATATATATATATATATATATATATATATATATAAATATATATATATAGTATATATATATATAGTATATATATATATATATATATATATATATATATATATATATATATATATATATATATATATTAGTGATGGGACGATTATGAAATTTTTGCCGATGCCGATGACGATGACGATTAGAGCAAATTTTGACGATGACGATGACGATGACTTATGACTCCATGACGCATTATGTGAAAAAAACTATTTTTTATAAAATAAATATACATATATATATATATATATATATATATATATATATATATATATATATATATATATATATATATATATTTACATAAATACAATTATTTCCCTAGAATAATCTTAGCGTAGGAAGAGCTTATTATTACCCATACACAAACATACATACATTACCTGGGTATTTCCATATTATTACATACATACATACATACATTAGAACATATACATACATATACATATTATTATACATACATACATACATACATACATACAGCCGCAGACAGTGATGGGTCAGGTCCGAACCCCAAAACTTATCTTAGCCGACCCAAACCCTTGATCTCAAGTCCTCAATACCAACAACAATAACAATGACAATAACAATAACAATAACACTAACGACAATAACAAATAAAATTAATAGCAACAACAAAGTCACAAACAACAACAACAACAACAACAACAACAACAACAACAACAACAACAACAACAATAACAACAGCAACAACAATAACAAAACAACAACAACAAACAATAAATAACAACAATAACAATAACAATAATAATACACAATAATAATAACATTAATAATAATAATAATAACAATAATAGGTAATCAATGAAATGAAAATTAATAATGGAAATGAGGAGACATGTTTGTGGTCCGTAATGATTTCTTAGGTCAAGTGGCTGTTCCTCATACATGTATAAAATATTTAGACCAGGGACTTAAATGTATGGGTTTCCAAGTTTGCAGATGATAGCAAATTGGCTACCTCAATAAGGATTAGGATTAATGATAAAAGATTTAAAAGATAAGGAGGAAGCTTTAATTGCTGATGGATGAGCAGGTTCATTCCTTCTTCAGATAAATTTTTCTTTCCTCATTCATATCTCTTCTAAAAAACTAAACCTTTTTTTTTTCCTCATAATCCAGCGGTTCACTGTGCTTATTCTCTGGCCATATTCAGGCTAGAGACAGTGCTCTATCGAGTGTGGAAAAATTCTCATTTTCCTATCACTCTCTAACTTTCATTCAGCTAGAAATCGTTGCAGGATACTCTCGACGAGCAAAGCTAGCTTCATCAAAGCGAAAGTGCGCCTAACATCCCTTGGTTCTCCTATCACACAAATCTTTCATCTCTAGCAACTTCTAAATCTGCCTTTCCTCCTCTTATTCGATCTGATCATTGTGTTGCTAATTCTCCAACTGAAAGGCTAATCTTTTCGGCCCCTCGCTCAACTACATTCTCTATGTCTCAATACTAGCACTTACCCTCCCACAGTGTTGGAAGCTCTACATGTCCAACCTATTCCGAAAAGGAAGCCGCTCTGATCTTTCTAACTATCGCCCTGTAGCCTTCTTTACTTTATTCTATCTAAGATCTTTGAAACCCTTTCAACTCACTTCTAGGATCATCTAACTCATTCCGATCGCCAGTACGACTCTCGTTGCACGAAGTCTACTGGCGATATACATTCCTATCAAACCGATTTATTTTCCGGCCTTAGGAACTACGGGGAGATTTGCGGTGGGGCTTGACATATCCAAAGCATCTGACCGGGTATGGCACGCGTCACTGCCTCCTTAAGCCTCCCTCCTTGGCTCTCCTTCTCTTTGCTTACTTATATCTAGCTTTCTTTAAATCGTCAATATCAGCTGCTGTTGATGGGGCGATTTCTTCTTTTCTTTCTTTTTCTGTCAATAGTGGTGTTCTCAGGGTTCTGTCTTATCTACTTTATTCCTTCTTTTCATTAATGATCTCTCACCTGTACCTCTAACTCTATCCACTCGTACCCGATGACTCGACCCCTCATTCTTCAACTCATATCAATTCACTCCCACTTTTACTTTTGGAATTGCCTCTCGTCTTAATTTCTTTCTGATTTTATTCTCGCTGATGGATAGAAATAACTTGGTGAAATTCAATTCTTTAAAAACCCAACTTTTACAAATCTCCTTCTCCAAAATACCTTCTAACTTTCCTCTCTCTTTCGACGGTTCTGTCGTCTCTCCTGTTGACAATATAAACATCCTTGGCCTTAACATGAACAAAAAAATGTCTTGGAAACCTCACATCACAACGGTTGCTAGGGCGGCCTCAAAGAACTGGAAGTTCTGTTTAGACTGTGAGACTTTCCTCCTTTTCTCAGTTGCTCCGCTATACAAAGGTCTCATCCGCCCATGTATGGAGTACTGCTCTCATATCTGGTTCAGTGTTTGCGAGGCGATGTTGGTGCTTTATCTCTATCCTATAGGTACCGCAGCGGCAAGTGCTCGAGGGAACTTATCACTTGCGTACCACCACCTTTACGACGCCTTCGTAGCACAATAGGTGCTGTATCTGCGCACGAGTATTGTGTTGACATTGGTAACTCCAGGTTAGTTTGCTGTGGTGCTTCCTTCTTTCCCACCACCTCTGTTTTGTGGAATTCTCTTCCATCTTCTGTATTTCCTACTGAATTTAATCTCCTCACTTTAAAGCCTGCGTCTGTGCTCATATGCGTAATTTGCGCTAGAGGGTGAACTTTTGAGAGTAATACACCCCTCCTTGAATAGGGCTCTGCCCGTGAGTGGTGGTGACAACTGTAAAAAAAAATCCTTGAATGGGCAGATATGTGGCAAATGAACTGAATCTCCTATTCTCCCCATCCAAAACATCATTCAGATTATCCCAGAAAATCGTACTTTTCAACATTACCCTCAGATGGATCATATGTCGCAACCACACAAATTTTGACCTTTTCAAACTTAAATTTAACTTTTAGACTTCTAGTACTCACACACACAAAATCTACCATAGCTCTCTACCACAACTCACTCATCAGAATTGCAAATCCTTCTATCCCCCTCTCATTCCTTTCCACAGCAACACAAACACATTTCACACCACACCACTCATTTTCACCGTTTCCTTTCATCTTTGTTTCAGTCACAGCGAGCAAATCAAGTTTGCCCTTTCTAAATACATCCATCACCTCTCCTCAACATTTATTCCTCTTGACATTTCATACAGATACGATTTCAAACATTTTTGCCGAAGGATAGAAGGGCGCTTACTGCGATCACGACCTTCTCCGAGGCATGCATTAGCATTCCTGGCAAAAGATAAGTGGTAGTAGGCAGCCAACCTAACTACCACCGTCCCTTAGTCGCCTTCTACGACACGCAGGACATACGATGTGGGCAATTTTTCTCCCTACACGTATGGATATAAGGGATAGGGATGTCTGTAAGATGTTGTCTAGAAGAGGGGTGTGGATATAAGTATGTGTAGTCAAATAAGCCATCTGGATGAAGTG